>JAOVVI020001045.1:0-26410 GCA_028571085.2 Nepenthes alata | reverse complement strand
AATCATAACCAAAGTCGAACCACTTTTACCCATTTATTTTAGGTTTTATGCATGATTTGGCTTAGATAATTAAGACCGATGACTTGAGTATGAAATTTCACCGATTTGGTGTCCGATTTTCTATGTTTTGTGCGGTTTGTCTCTAGCAAAATCCTAGCCTGCGCCCTGCATATTTTCTTCCGTCTTCTTTGAAATTTATGCATAATGGACTTAGAAAATTGAACCCTAACTTATGAACGTGATTGATTGATATTTAATTGCATGTATTACGAATATGTTAATTTTGTATGTTCTGATATTCTGCTATGAACTGTTTGTGAAAAAAATTATCGTCAGAAAACTCTAACATTATATTTAGCTTAATGTGGTAAGAATTTTCTAATTCTTTAAGCTTCGAAGAAATTTGTGCATGCAATTATGATTATGTGAGGACTTAAACTCACAATGATATAATAATATGCATCTGAATAAGTTTTATTGAAAAAGAATCAATGAGGGATATTTTGTAATTAAGTAAAGGACTTATAAACCATTCTCCATTAGAGTGAAAAAGAATGATTTATGGATTTAAGAGTAGAATTTTCTAAGGAAATAAGGAACTAAGAACTTAAACCGAGAAATATTCATCAGATAGTATATTTTAACATACTTTAGTTTATTATAGTGGAATATCATTGTTTGCTTTGGAGTTGCGTGTGGCTAAGGCCCTGCTTATAGGGATTGTATGTAGATGGCTCACCTCTGAGTCTTGAATATGAGGAGATGACTTTTGATTGTGTAGGAGTAAACACAATCCAAACTACAATTAACCGCACCTTTAGTCAGTAAGACTTACTGGCTCTGGTCTCCAACGAAATAAATTTTCAACATGATTTGATAATTAAGAAAAGAAAAGGAAATGAATTAAAGGAATTTAGAATGTATTATGAAAGCATCCTTTCTATTCATGTTTTATGGTCTCTTATGTATATTTATTCCCTCCTATATGCATTATTATAATTTAAATTATGAAATTTGTATATTTTTTATTATATATGTGCATTGCTGAGCAATTGACTCACTCATTGTTATTTTGTTACCCCCCTCAAATGGTCAGTATGAGTTCATACCCGATGAGAAGGAGTAAAGGATCATTGCTTAATTTTAGAGCTTGGGATTGTATATGTTGTATTTTTGGGATTATATTTTTTTATTTTTGTCATTCATGATGATTCTTTTGGATCAGGATGATTGTATATATACGTTTTGTTCTTTTAAAATTTATTATAGTAGTGATTATATGCTTTAGATGGAACAACGTATTTTGGATTTTGGAATGCTTCTGCAGATTGTTGTGAAGAGAATTCTGAAGCTTAGTGGCATCTCTTTATTCCAACACGGTGCTCGAAGTCATGATATTGGAGCCACAAATATATTGTGGTTTTTGGATCCTAAATTTTTATTTTGTGCATATAAATATATGTACGTTGTACAGAAATTTGTACATGTTGTATTAGGTTGATGACCGTATTATAGTCAAAACTTTATTGGATTTTAGTTAGGTAATACGGTATGTCACAGCTGCTATCAGAGAGGAGTTGGTTTGAGAGATGCCTTAGGATTTGAGTTGATTGACCATAGTTGAGGGCTAGGTTAACTTGATTTGACCCAAAGTTTAGGACGAACTCCTTGTTTAGGTAGTTTCGTTATGTTTGATGCGGAAATCTAGTTCTATTGTTAATGTATGATGATAGGGATTCAGAATGTCAGGTCGAGGAAGAAGCTCTGGAGCTAGTTCTCGTTCCATTCGGGAAGAGGAATATCTGAATATTATGGGATGAATGGCCGACATTATGGAGATAATGGTTCAGGGACATCGCCATCTTGAGCTAGCCCTAGTACCTGCTCTAACTCCAACTCCAACTCCAGTTAATCCGGGTGCTACGGCGTATGATCGATTAAATAATGAGATGGCCCTAGAGTTTTTGAGAGATCCAAACTCAACTAAAGTTGAGGCGTGGATTAGGAGAATTGAGAAGATCTTCACTGTTATTCGCTGCTCGGAGGAAGACAATGTGACTTTTGCAACGTACAAGCTGGAGGGTGAATCTGAACATTGGTGGTTGGTTCAGAAGAGAGCCATGGGAGTCGATGAGGACCAGATCACTTGGAAACTATTCAAGGAGGTGTTCTTTGAGAAGTATTTTTTGACCAGTCTGCAAGAGTAGAAAGACAAGTTTTCATGGCTACGGCAAGGGAATCAGATCATGGTAGAGTATACAGCAAAGTTCATGGAGTTGTCCTGATACGCCTTGTACATAATTGACGACTCGTCCAAATATGCTAGGAAGTTTAAATTAGGGTTGAGGGACGACATTAGGAGGCAGTTGGTTATGCACAAGTTGCGTAATTATGGAGAGATTTTGGATCGAGATCTCATATTTGAGAAGGAGTTTCAGCAACAACAATATTTTGTGAAGTGAGCCGAAAACCAAGGAGGCTCATCTGTTGGCCAAGGCTTGAGATTAGGAGGCCCTTCGAGGTGGATGAAGCCAGAAGACAAACGGAAGAGGAAGGCAGAGCATCTAGCAACAGCAGCACCAAGTCCACCAGCAATTGATAATGTATGTGGCTATTGCGGGAAGTTCCACAAGGGAAAGCCATGCTATAAGCGGTTGGGAGCTTGCTTTAATTACAGCAAGACCGACCATATGGTTAAAGATTGCCCTATTCCGAGGAGGCCAGTGGAGAAGAAGCCGATCGTTCTATGGAAAGCCTTTGCGGTTATGGCCCAGGATGTGAAAGCGTCACCGAATATGGTAGAAGGTACTATTACCATCTTTAATACTTCTGCACATGTTCTTCTGTATTCGTGTTTGACCTATTCCTTTGTGTCTCCAAGATTTACAAGTAATCTGTTGTTCCTTCCGAGAATATTGGATCATATTTTGGTTGTTTCCATACCCTTGGGATCGTCAGTGGTTATAGATATCATGTATCCGAGGTGTGAAGAATGGACTGCAGTTGATGGTGGATTTGATTTTTCTCGAGATGTATGATTTTGATGTGCTTTTGGGCATGGATTGGCTGGCAAGTTATCATGCCAGTGTGGATTGCTTCATAATTAGGTTCAATTTTCCATTCCAGGATGTAAACCATTCAATTTCCAAGGAATGGTGCCGAAGGAGCCACCTTGTTTTATCTCAGCTTAACACACTCGTCATTTGATAGATTTCGGTTGTCAAACCTATCTGGCTTATACCTGCACGATCGGAGGTCATAGTATGCTGGCTAAGGATATCCCGATGGTTAGTGAGTTCAAAGATGTCTTCCCCAAAGAATTGCCTGGGTTGCCACCCAATCAAAAAATTGAGTTCGAGATTGAGATTATTCTTAGCTCGGCACCAGTCTCGAAGGCACTGTATAGGATGGCATCTACAGATTTGAAAGAATTAAAATAGCAACTACAAGAGCTTCGGGACAAGAGATTTATTTGGCCGAGCGTGTCTCCTTGGGGTGCCCCGATATTATTTGTCAAAAATAAGGATGGATCGTTGTGACTTTTTATTGATTATCAGGAGCTCAATAAGATCACCATTAAGAACAAGTATCCTTTGCCGAGGATTGATGACTTATTTGATCAGCTGCAAGGAGCATAACTATTTTCAAAGATCGATCTTCGCTTGGGGTATCACCAGTTGAGAATCAAGAAAGAGGATGTAGCAAAGATGGCCTTTCGAATGAGGTAAGGGCATTATGAATTTCTAGTTATGCCTTTTGGGTTGTCAAATGTCCCCGCTACTTTTGTGGACTTGATGAATTGAGTGTTTCGACCATATTTGGATAAAATTATGGTTGTGTTTATTAATGATATATTGATCTATTCGAGGAGCTATGATGAGCATGTCATGCAATTAAAGATTGTGCTCCAGACGCTTCTGGATGAGAAATTATATGCCAAGTTAAAGAAGTGTGAATTTTGGCTAGAGAAAGTTATATTTTTGGATCATGTTATATCAAATGGAGGTATTTCTATGGACCCAAAAAAGATTAAAATTGTTGTTAATTGAAGTCGACCTTCATCGGTGACTGAAGTCCGAAGTTTCCTTGGGATGGTTGGTTATTATCGGAGGTTCGTGGAGAATTTCTCCAGAATTTCTATGCCGCTGACCCGCTTAACAAGAAAAGATATTAAGTTTGTCTGGGCGGAGGAATGTGAGCAAAGTTTCCAGGAGCTGAAGGACCGATTGACATCCGCCCTGATCCTGACGATTTTGAAAGGCTCTGGTAGGTTCAAAATTTATTGTGATGCAAGCATGACGGGCTTGGGTTGTGTTATGATATAACGTGAAAAGGTGATAGCCTATGGGTTGAGACAGTTAAAGATCCATGAGAAGAACTACCCGACACATGATTTGGAGCTAGCGGCGATAATTTTTGCTTTGAAGATCTAGAGGCATTACTTGTACGGTGAGAAATTCCTCGTGTATTCGGACCACAAGAGTCTCAAGTATTTCTTTTTCCAAAAATAGTTGAATATAAGGCAGAAGAGGTGGATGTACTATCTAAAGGACTTCGATTGTGAAATCTAGTATCAGTCAGATATGGGCAATGTGGTAGCGGACGCTTTGAGCTGTCAGGCATGCTATGCAGCTCATTTGAGGATTAAGGAGATGGAGATGTTGGAGTGCATGAAGCTTTGCGATATCCGGAGATATGCCCAAGGAAATCGGATGATTTTGTTGCATTTTAGTATCCAATCAAAGATATTGAAGCGGATCAAGGAAGGTTAGATAAGTGACCCGTTCCTAGCCAATGTTGCTGGAAATTTGAACCAAGACTCTAGAATTGATTTTAGGGTTCGAGCCGATGGAGTCTTTTGGTTCCTAGACTAGATTTGTGTACCCAATGTCGGAGAATTGAAGGAGGAAATTATGAAGGAAGCTCACTGGTCCAGGTATACGATTCACCTGAGGATTAATAATACGTATCAAGATCTAAAGAAAATATTTCGGTAGAGGAATATGGGAAGAGAAATTGTGACCTTTGTGGGAAGATATTTGATCTGTCAGCAGTTGAAAGCTGAGCGTAGGAAGCCATCAGATGTTTTGCAGTCATTGCTATTTCCTAATTGAAAATGGAAAGCTATATCCATGGACTTTGTACCGGGATTGCAAAGGATGCATAGGAATCATGATGCCAATTGGGTGATTGTCGACCGACTCAGGAAATCGGTGCACTTTTTGGCCATTTGGACGACTTATTCAAGAGATCGATTAGCACAGATGTATATCAATGAAGTGGTGAGATTGCATGAAATTTTGGTGACTATCGTGTCAGATCGAGACCCGAGGTTTGTCTCAAAATTTTGAAAACGTTTGTATCGTGAGTTGGGGACGAATCTAAAATTTAGTACAGCTTATCAGTCGAAAACGGATGAGCAGTATGAACGAATCATTCAGATTTTGGAGGGCATGTTGAGGGCTGTGGTGCTGAAGCTAAAAGGCAACTGGGATGATCATTTAGCCTTGGTAGAGTTTGCATATAATAGTAGTTATCAAGCGAGTATTGAAATGGCCCCCTTTGAAGCCCTATATGGAAGAAAGTGTTGATCGTCAATTCAGCGGGAGGAGATAGATGATAGACGACTTATGGGGACGGAGATTGTTATGGAGATGTCTGATAAGATCAGATTGATCCATGAGAAGCTGAAGGAGGACCAAAGTCGATAGAAGAGCTATGCCAATCGAAGAAGATTGGAGTTGAAGTTTGAGGTCGGAGACTTTGTCTTTTTGAAGGTATTACCGTCAAAGGGCGTATCCAGATTTGGACTTAGAGGGAAGTTAAAGCCAAGGTTTATTGGCCCATTCAAGATTTTGGAGAAAGTGGGGGGTGGCATATCGATTGTCCTTGCCACCGATTTTGGGAGAGGTGCACAACGTTTGCCATGTATCAATGCTCCGGAGTACGTCTATGATCCTGCTCATGTCATCAATTATGAGCCTCTATCGATTAGCAAAGATTTGTCGTACATCGAGGATCCCGTGCAGATTTTAGATCGTAGAGACCAAGTGCTTCGAATAAAGACGATTCCTTTAGTTAAAGTCCTATGGAGGAACCACACCCTGGAAGAGGCTACTTCGGAGAAGGAGGATGAGATCCGGATGAAATATTCTCACTTATTTTGAGGTATGTGATGATTCTTCGGACTTGTTAATTTTGAGGACGAAATTCTATAAGTGGGGGAGATTTGTGAGGTTATGGATTTTAAAATATAATAATTATGGGATAATTAAATTAATATAATTAAGATTGGGCTTAATTCATGTGAAAAAATTAAGTTTCGGAACCATGGAAAGTGTCAGAGGGGGAAGGACCGTAGGGCGCCTCGGGCGGTGCCATAGGCACCTAAACCCATGGGTCGGTGCTGAATGGCGATATAAAAGAGCCGTGAGGTTTCGTTCGGGCATATTTTTGGCTTCCACACGCATAGAGAGGGAGCGCAAGGAGAAGAGAGAGAAAGAAGAAACCAAGGTTTTCGGGTCCAATTCCGAGCGAGAGTTAGTTAGAAAAGTGATAGATCGGGTCAAAACAAGTGTACATATATACTTTTCTTTCTCTTGTTGCATCTTTTGTTCCATTCTTCTCGGGTATTTTTGTTCCGATATCCAATTATATTTATATTTTGTAATATCTAAGATTTGAGCACGAATATACTTCAAGTTCATATTTGATTTGTGAGATTTGTGCAGTATTTCACACCGAAAATCCTAACCTGTGTTGGACCACTTTTACTCATTTATTTTTGATTTTATGCATGATTTGGCTTAGGTAATTAAGACCCATGACTTGAGCATGAAATTTTACCGATTTGGTGTCCAATTTTTCATATTTTGTGCGGTTTGTCTCTAACGAAACCCTAACCCACGCCCCGCACATCTCATTTCGTTTTCTTTGCAATTTATGTATAAATGGGCTTAGAAAATTGAACCCTAGCTTATATGTTAATTTTGTATGTTCTAAAATTCATGCTATGAACCGTTTGTGAAAGAATTTATCATATAAAAATTTTAAAGTTATATTTAGCTTAATGTGGTAAAAAGTTTCTAATTCTTTAAGCTGCAAAGAAATTTGTGCATGTAATTAATATTATTTGAGGATTTAAGCTCACAATGATATGAAAATATGTATCTGAATAAATTTTATGAAAAATGATCAATGAGAGATATTCTGTAATTAAGTAAATGATTTATGAACCGTTCTCTAATAGAGTGAGAACGAAAGATTTATGGACTTAAGAGTAGAATTTTCTAAGAAAATAAGGAACTAAGAATTTGGATCGAGGAATGTTCATTAGATAGTATATTTTGACATGCTTTAGTATATTATAGTGGAAGATCGTTGTCTACTTTGGGGCCGCGTGCAGTTAAGGCCCCGTCTAAAGAGATTGTATGTAAATGGCTCGTATTTGGGTCTTGAATAGAAGGAGATGGATTTTGATTGTGTAAGAGAAAACACAATTCAGATTACGATCGACTGTTCCTTTAGTCAGTAAGGCCTACTGGCCCAGGTTCACCATGAAATAAGTTTTCAGTATGATTTGATGATTAAGAAAAGAGAAGAAAATAAATTAAAGAAATTTAGAATGTATTATGAAAACATATTTTCTATTCATATTTTGTGATCTCTTATGCATCTCTATTTCCTCATACATGCATTATTATGATTTAAATTATGAAATTTATATGTTCTTTGTTATATATGTACATTGTTGAGTAATTCGCTCACTCCTTACCGTTTTGTTACCCCCCTTAGATAGTCAACACGAATTCATACCCGATAATAAGGAGTAAATGATCATTGCTTAATTTTAGAGTTTGAGATTGTATATGTTGTATTTTTGGGATTGTATTTTTGTCATAGATGATGATTCTTTTGGATTAGGAGGATTGTATACATAAGTTTTGTTCTTTTGTAATTTATTATAGTAGTAATGATATGCTTTAGATGGAACGTGGTATTTTGAATTTTGGAATGCTTTCGCAGGTTGTTATGAATATTATTCTGAGGCTTAGTGGCATCTCTTTGTTCTAACACGGTGTCCGGAGACATGATATTGAAGCTGTAAATATATTATGTTTTTTGGATCTTGTGTTTATATTTTGTGGATATATATATATATGTTGTACAGAAATTTATACAGGTTGTATTAGTCCGACGACCATATTACATCTGAAACTCTGCCAGATTTCAGTTAGAAAATATGGTACGTCCCAAATCTTAAAAAATAGTTACATATAACTCTAGTAACCTTACACTAAACCATTATTATTTAGATATGTAGACAGATTGTCTAGAAATCCAATTTATAGTTGGAGTCAAACACTCTTTTCTTTTGCTACTCGTGGAAATTAATATAATCCTCAAGTATGCTTAATATATTAGAATATTTAAATATATAATTTTGTCAACTTCTGACAATGGTTCTTAATAAAATATCAAACAGTAAACTCTATAACAGATGTCAAAAATTTTTACCTCTGTAAAAAAATTATAAATCCAAAATTTTTCATTCTATAAAAAAGTATAAATATCAAAATTTTTTACTTTATGAAAAAGTACAAGCTCACTCAAAATAAAATAGAATATAAACTGAAGTACTTATATAGAATATCATATGTAAGGCCAAATATATAAATTTTATAGCTTTTCTTTCATAAATATTTTCATATATAAATATAATATCTTAAAATATTTATTTATTTTGTATAAATCGAACAAAACTTTTAAACATTTGGTAAGATAAAACAAAACTCTAAACTCGTCACTGAAAGTTAGAGGCAATTTGAAATAGTGATGTAAAAAGTGGCATGTGTTGCATCCCGGGTTCGCGGTTGTCTATACGGATTAGGGAGCCTCCAGATTCCGTGTCACTCTAAAGCGTTCAGAGGAGGGTCTGATCTTCATCTTTATTAACTTGGGACCTACACAACACAATCAACAAACAAGAGGCCAGAAGCCGACGGGGGGCTATCCCCCGCCGACACTCCGACGCTCAAGTCAGATATCTTCCGCAATAAACGGAGGAATAGATGCAAAGATGCAATGATGAGGGGAGTGTGAGAGGGATGTGATTGGAGGCATGAGCTCCATGGATGCGCTCGTGGAGGGCGGCTTACCCGTGTGCCCGCAGAGGGCGGCTTAGAGGAAATCCCTATTTGGGATGCGCCCGCGGAGGGCGGCTTAGAGATGTCCCTACTCGGGATACGACCTCGAGTATCCACACCGAGATCTTCGGGTGAGATTGTTGGGCCATGTGCCTAATTCAATGCCTAAGGCCATAGGCCTTAGGGCTGGATTCACGGGCCTTCGGGCATGAGATATAGAGAGGAAGATGCCGGATGTCTACTCTATTTTTAACCGTGCTCCATTTTGGGGGAGATCCATGATTCCGCTTTTGCTGCGATTTGGGAGGAATGGCCGAGCGCCATTCTCGAAAGAATCCAAACCCCACCTTTGCTTTGGCTCGGGGTGAGCAACCAAACGTCATGGGAGGAGGTCCATGGAACCTCGTTACGGGGGAAGCTCTGTTTTGCACCAACTAAAAGGGGGAATTGCAGGATTTGGTCGCCGGGACTGCCGAGTGTTCCGTTTGGGTCGAGAACGGCGGAGATGTGTCGGTCGCCATGGACAGTGAGCTTTAGGCTCCACCTAGCGCCGATTTGAGAGGAAATTATTGAGTGTCGTCAGCAGGAAAGCTCTGTGCCTTATCCTTCTAGAAACGACAACATTGGGGAACTCCGGGTCATCGACGGAAAGGGCTCCGTGGTTTGCTTGGCTCACGACGACTGAATGGGGCTGGTTCTCCCCTCTGCTGAGTTTCATTCTTCTGCTTTGCATGAAGATGGGGAAAGAGAGAGAGAGACCCTTCGACGGGAGAGTTCCCGATTCTGTCGAAAATGGATGCCCGGGGCTGGAGAGTCAGGAAAAGTGGTTTTCCCCCCTCTACTTCTTCCTCCCCCTTTCCTGTGCAGGGGGCTTGTCCTTTTATTAGGGAAAGAGATGAATGCTTCCCTCCAAAACGAGCCCAAAACTTTCCGCCAAAACAAAAATATTTCCCGCCTTTGTGAGACTTCTTCGGTACGCTTTTAGTTTCGGGTTGGCCCGCAATATCGGACCCAACAACATGCATGTTTAATAAAATAATAAATATAAACAAAAATAAAAAAAAAATTGAAATAGACTAAAGATCGAATTTAAAAATAATTACTTTTTTCTTTCGATTTAATATATTTAACAAGATATTACTATGAAATTTTCTTTCTCTTTTTTTATTTTTCTTTTCATTTCTTTTTTTTCTCTCTTTGCTCACTTTTCCTCACACGAAATGGCTGACATAGGCACACAGGAGCTTAAATACTACAGTTGGTGCACGAAAGCCAGATAGGAACGGATCAGATATCATTCCACTGCACAGGCACGGACAAGCGTTACATAAGATGCTAGCACAGGCGCGTACAAGCACTGCATAAGATGCTAGCATTTTACCTCAACCAAACACTAGTGCCAACACAAGTATACCTTAGGTGCCACTATACTGGATAAATCACATACGAGCGCTTCTTTAAGCACACCTTTGGTGCTACCATTCTGTCACAAAAATGTGTATAAGCACTTCAAAAATATGCATCAGGTATGTTGCTTCTGCCTCAAAATGTACGAGCATGAACACAGGCACCTCTATGGTATTAGGCCTGATTCCCCAAATAATCCAATTTTATTATCAAAATTTTACTATAAAATTATTTTTAAATTGATTTAAAAATTATATTAATGATATTATAATTTTTTAATTAAAAATCGGACATTACAGCTTGATTATACTGCTGCAGTAGATGCCACACCTCCATAATACTCACTTATGTTAACTGATGCTAACAGATGTCCAGAATACCACATCTTCTAGAAATCTTCAAGAATTCTTTGAATGCTATTTGACCAGTTATAGTGTTGCTCCGTTATAGTCTAGAATATCCAGACTTTGAATGTGACGCTTTTGGAGCACAATGATAAGAACACTAATATTCAAGAATAAATTCAGTAATGTTCAAGAATACTAAATTCAAGGGAAAATTTTTGGTGGATTTATGAGGAAAAAGAAAAAAAAATTATAAGATTTGAAGAAGATAAGAACGAGTCTCTAATATTAATTATTACATAATAATTTGTATTAACTAAAATGTAACAAAAATAAGAAAAATTTAAGAAATAGAGAAAAAATAAAGAGAGAATTAGAGGAAGAGAAGGAGAAACGGGGCACGAGTGGGGAGAGAAAGTAAAGAGAGAGAGGGTTAGGAGGAATTGTCTCATAAAGATGTTCATTGGCCAATACACTTTCTAAGCTCTCTTAGTTAGGTGGCCTTCTGCCTATCATTTCCTTCTTGTTGATAGTCTACTATTAGACTATTACTTTCCTATCATGCTACGATTACTACACAACAATACTCCCATTTTCAGAAGATCTTTGTCCCTGAGGATGATATGAATATGCTACTTTATTAAAATATAGGGAACAAATACTATTATCTAAAAGTATACTAATATAATAGCTCTATAATGTCTTCTTTCTTGAATAAAATTGTGAGCCTATAAGCGACTTTGTCTGACATTTGATCGTCTTAAAGTTGTTTACCACTAGTATGAGATTTGTTCAAGAAAACACTACTTTCTTTTTTTGTTTTTGTTTTTGTTTTTGTTTCTTTGTTTTTGTTTTGTAGTGTTATTATAGGAGGAGGCGTTTGAAGTTGTACTACTACTATTGATGACCAAAGCCATCTGTAATGGAGCTGCATTTGTGTGTTAGTATGTTAAAAAGTTGAGTTGTATTGCAATGATAGCCGGCAACATTGTGTGGAATGTTTGTTGGTGGATTCACAAGCTATTTTTACTTGAATGTTGCTAATGATGTTGGATGCAATACTTGTACGGATTTAACATAGAATTAATTAATGATATTGAGAAGGTTATTTAGCACCATTAACTTTCAATCTTTTAATATGAAATAATTATACATATTTATTTATTATGTATTTGTATTTTGGTTGAGTCAATTATTGATGATCATTAAGATCAAATATACAGATGATATTTGGTATAATCCATGATGAATTAATTTATATTAATTCTTGAAAAGGAATCTATCAGCCTCTATTGAGAGAGTGAAGGAAACTTTTCGTTTCAAATCATAATAAAGTTTTGATCCCTTAATAAATTTACGGAAGTAGTAAAAATATAAATATTCAATACACGTAAAAAAGATTTGAATTTAGATGATATAAGTAATAATAAGTATAAAAAGTAATGTAATAAGTAATAAAGATGTGCTTTTTTTATGACGAAAGAAAAACTCGATAACCGTAAATATTGAGAAAAAAATCCTTCAGGTTTCAACGGTTAGGAAAAATATCCACTATAAAAATTAACTTATAGATTGGGTGGTACAGACGTGTTAATCCAATCGACTTACTTTCATCTTGTAATCCCTACCAAGGAACTCTTTAAATTTGTCAGTGGTAACAGAATCAGATGTCTTCTAGTCTTCACATTAATCTTCCCTTGTGAACTACTTGAATTGCCGCAGACCACTGGAACCCAATATCCATACCACCGACATCACCACGAAGGTTAACGGATGGGAAAAGGTATAAAAGATAAAGATCAATGTGGTGAGAAAATTTTATCAAGGAAGCACAAATGTAGAAGCCAAGTTTTCTCAAGTGAAGAAATAAAAAGCACAAAGGAGAGGGTTTTCTCCGCTGAAATGGCTATCCAAAAGATTCTTTAGGAAGTTAGGGTAAAGAAACATAAAACCAATATATATAGAGAAGCTCAAAAACACGATTAAAATTATAACCGTTGGGATATGCGTGCCCTGGTGCTCGAGTGCCACTCGGGCGCATGGCGGGCACGCCTAGGTTTTCTTGGCATGCACCGCAGCACTCGAGCGCGGGGCAGGCAGCCCTCAAGCGCGCTTGTTCTGAAAATTGTGCTTGAGTGCGGGTTGAGCGATCTTCAAGTGTGGGATTACTGGCTACAGCGCTCAAGTATAGATCGATCGTGTCTCGAGCCTGGTTTCTTGGGATTTGGCGTTCAAGCGAGATTCGAGCGTGCATTGAGCTTCGACTACTATGTAAGCAGTGTTCAAATGCGAGTTGGGCGACGGGCAGTCGTGGTTATCGGGAGAGGTGCGATGACGATCCTCGAACGAAAATCTGATGAAGAGCTTCCAAACACGTGAAAATGTACCGACGAATGATCAAACGAGCAACCCGATACGGTCACAATATGTCAATATAAAATGCGACTAACAGAGAATATATTCGAGTTATTTGTATATAGTTGGACTTGGTAATTAAATCAGGCCAATGAAATTTCTGTTAAAGTTGTATATTTATTTTAGAAATAATGTACATTCCAATTAAATTACAGAGTAATAATTAAGTATTCTATGATTTAAGGATTTAATGGGCAATTTTATTCCAATTTGTTTGACCCATGTGAAATATAGTATAGTAGAAAGACAAAAAAAAAAAAGAAAAAACTTCATTATATGTAGAGGGATTTCACAACTAATTTTCTTTTTTCAAGGATGAATTATAATATGTTGATGGATATTATTGTAATTTATAGAAACTCAAAAATTGAAATCAATGATTACAAGAGACTAATGGAAAATTATATTTTAAATATTTAATCATATGGCCGAGAATAGGTATTCTTAAGGATTGCTAATGTTTTTTCCGAAGGCTAAATATATATATCATGCCTTGTGTTAGTTATTAGAACAATCCATACATTTTTAATTTTTATCCATTGAGATTGTTTATAATTACCAATTCTCGAACATTATGTAGGCGAATAATTGAGTTAATTTGATTAAAATTGATATTAATTCATGTAAAAAAAATTTAATTTCAGGACTGTGGGACGAGTTGGTGGAGGAAGGCTCGCTAGGCACCCGTGGCAGACGCAGGATCCAATAAGCCTGCGCTCGCTAGGCGCCGGGCTAGCGCTCGAGTGTCGGCCCGAAGTATTTAAACCTGAGAGGGTTTTGATTTGGCTAGATTTTGGCCTCCACGCACGGGAAGAGAGAGAGGGAGGGAGAAGAGAGAGAAGGGAGAATCCAATGTCTTGGGGTCCGATTATGAGTTAGAGCCAGTTAGAAAAGTGATAGATCGGGTCAAAATAAGTGTACTCATACTCTTTTTCTTCGTTTTCTTATACTTTTATTCCATTTTCTTTAAGTATTCTCATTCCGATACCTGAATAAATTTATATATTATATTGCGTATGACCTAAGTATAAAAATACATTGATTTCATGTCACAATATTGAGATTTGAGCAGTTTTTCACAACCCGGAACCCTAACTCACGCCCGGACCCGTTTCACCATTTATTTTGGGTTTTATGTGTAATTGGCCTTAGATAAATGTTACCCATGACTCGAGCATGCAAATATGTGAATTTCATGCCTGATTTAGTATTTTGACATGTTTTCGGACACAAAGCCCTAAACCCGCACACCAGAGGAGTTTACCGATTAAATTGAGATTTATACATAAATTGACTTTAGGATGCTATTACTCACACCATGAATATGTTAATTTATCAATTGGGAATTCAAATTTGTAGTTTCGTAGGGCATTGTGCTCGCTAGAATCCTAACCTGCGCCCTCTTTGGATTTTATTTGAATTAATCATAATTTATACATGATCATAGTTTCAAATATTATATAGCATGCTTTTGGGAAGGTATTTAATGCCCAAACGCTTTAGAGTTATGTTCAACTTACAGTGGTAAGAGTTCTTTACTTATTTCAAGTCTTATGAACATTTATGCATATATTACGAAAATGTTAATTGAATATATTCCAAAAATTATGTCACGAATCAATTATAAAAGGATTATCGATTAGAAACCATATAATTCTATTTGGTATAAAAAGAGAATGAATTCTTTAATCCCCCAAGCTTCAAAGAAGAATGATGGATGAATTATGATTATGAGAGAAACCAAACTCACGAGAAAATATGAAAATCTGTATCGAAATATGCTTATGGAAAAGAAAATCTGATAATGGAGAAATTTTTGTAATTAAGTGATGGACCTATACACTATTCTCCGGAATGAAGAACTGATTGAAATATAAAATGTTCTCCAAGAGAGTGGGAACAAAAAATTATGTGCTTAAGAATAAAATTCTCTAATGAAATAAAAAAATAAGAACTTGGATTGAGAATTACAGATAATAAATTTTGACATGTCATAAATATTATAGTAGAAACTCAAAAATTACTCTGAATGTATATCATGTATTATATTTTATAGCGGGTGATATTTTTTTGCATGTTTTAATATATTATAGTGGAAGATTATTGTCTGTTATAAATGCTGCTCACAGCCAATGACTATGGTCCCGTCTATAAGGTTCATATGTAAATGACCCCCATCTGGGTTGAGTGTAGAAGGATATCGACTTTAGATTGTATGGATTGAATACAATTCAGGTAACATCCGACCGTTCCTTTGGTCAGTACGGCCTATTGGCCCCGGTCCCTCAATGAAATAAGTTTTTGGTAATTAACTAATAATTAAGAAAATAATAAGAAAATGAACCAAAAGAAATATGGAATGAATCATAAAAATATTACTAAATCATGAATTATAATCTCACATGTACATCTGTCATTCATATATGCATTATTATATTTTGAATATAAAACTATGCATGTCTTTTAATATATATATGTGTGTGCATTGTTAAATTTTTGGCTCATCATTACTGTTTTCCTCCCTCTAGATGAATATAAGTTATACCCGATGAGATAGGGTAGAAGATTTGAGTCGGCTAGACTAGAAGACGATGAACATGATCTTAAGGATTTAGTTTTACAATCTTATATTTTCTGATGGGATTTTATTCACGAATGTATGCATATGATAATATTGATGATAAGAAAATATCTATAGTATAGTTTCTACTATATCGATGGATGCTTATATTTTAACAAGTTTTTATGGTTGGTTTTAAGTACCTAGTGGCATCTCTCTATGTCCGATATTGTGTCTGCAGACATAATGTTGGAGCCACGGAATGATTGTGGCAGTTTTTAGGATTCTGTGTTAGTTTGTTATATATTGTTTGGATGTAGGGGTTGATATTGATGAATTTTTAGTATTGTTGAGATTGTATATTTAATGTATAGGATTATTATACAGGTTTTGTATTTGGTCGACATCCGTAATATAACCAAAACTCTATCAGATTTTTAGTTAAAAATACGGTATGTCATATTTTTAAGAGGGAGTATTTTTTTGTGAAGAAAATTATGAAAAATTAATGAATAGACTTTAAAAAATTCTTTAAATGCCATGAGACAACAATGCCTTAGAAGGAAACATGTGTCGGTTACTTTATAATGAGATCTAAAAGATAATTATGAAATTCATGTGATCATCAATATGAAATAGATTTTCATAAACAGACACATTAAAAATATTAAGTTTGATCACTTTCTTATGGATTTAATAATAAATAAATAGTTATCAAAGGATCGCATGAGATTCGTATGAGGATTGCAGTATTCACGCTCAAGACAAGTGCCTGGGTGCGCCCAAGGGGAGCTCAAGGGGCGCTCGTGCACGCTTCTAGTATAAAAACACATGCTATGTGTTTTTAAAGTATTTTGAAATCAAATCTCACACAAGAAACATCGCAAAGAGAAAGAAGAGAAGAAGAGAGAAAAAGAAAAGGTTTGGCATCCGATTGAGATTCGATTTGAGTTCCATTCTTCGCACAAAGTTAGATCATTGTTCTTGAGAAATTTTTAGAGTATATTTTGTTTGATTACTCTTATATCTCGTTGTATATTTTTTTCTAGATTGTTGAGTGTATTAAAAGGGTTGTAATTAGTCATTCTTCACTCATAATTGTAGTGAAGAGATTTTAAAAGAGATTATTTGTAATCAGTACTATTATTATTATAGTAAAGTATTTTAAAATTTATCCGGTAATTTTTTTTTTGGTTGAAAAAGATTTTTACGTTAAAAATATTATAAATTATTATGTTCTTATATTTACAAGTTTGATGGTTGGCAGTTGACGAGGGGTTTGAACTTTATTTTACTATATCGAGTTATATGTATCCCAATCGAATCCCAATAAAAAATGATAAATATTAGGAAGACACCTTCTATGAAGTGACATACATCGTTAATTTTTATATTAATTTATTAATATAAAAAAATTAATAAAATATAAAAATTAAATAAATCAGATATGATTATAGTTTAATTAATAATCCAAAATGCTATCACTCGCCCCTTTCATTTCCACTTTCACATATATCGGTTAACATTGTCCCCCTTTTTTTATATATATATTTAAAGGTCCCATCTTGTAGTTAAAGTTCTTGAAGTCCCACCACTTTGTTTTATTAAACTATACTTTAGGCAGTGCTGTGAATATACAGAATAGACTAAATTTCTTATTTCTTCTATTATAAAATAGATTATAAGGATGTTGATCTTGATTAATAGACTATACCCAATAGTAACTATTTTTTATTGAATTGCAGGTAAGTTATGAATGGAAATTAGAATAAAAATAATATATTTATATATACATACACACTAATCTCCCTCTGAAAATTTTCATTTTTTTACTCTAATTTTGATAATTAAATTAGAATTTAAATTAAGTTATTTTAATATATATATTAGACAAATCGATAGTAATTTATTCATAAGAAATAAAGTTTTATATATAGATATAATAAGTATCACATTATCTAAATATTTTAGTAGCTATATCTATAAAAATAGTGTTGGAAAGATATTCTATAGTATCTAATACATCCATTTATAATAACAAGTTAATATAAAATAAATTGATTAATGAGTATTTTATTACTTAAACATATCCTAAAGATGTATAAAAGATATTATTAAAATATTACTCTACCTATGAACACTGCCTGTTAGTCATCCTAAACTTTATATAGATGAGTTAGGTGAAAAACGTGGCACTAGACCATTGACAGATTAAAAAGTTTATATATCTGCTAAGATTTATTCCCTCTATTATTATCATTCATTTAAAAATAATCTATTTTAATTAACTATAATAAAAAAAATTAAAAAATAATTGGTATTTAGTTATTTTAAATAATCAAGTTATAATAGTTTATCAAAATTAACAATTAAGGTCTAAAGATTTAGAAGAAGCAGCATTCCTGAATTCGACCATTCCAAACTGAATATCGAAGGTAATTAGCAAGTGATTAAATAATTAAAATAATAAAAAATCTTAATAAACTAATTATTCGCCCGAGGCATCTTTTAGAGTGCTTTACTGACATTATTAAATACTACCAACTGGACAAGATTGATCCATGTATTTGTTTAGATTAGAATGTTATAGAACATTTACAGTATGCAGAGTAAACTTCCTCCAAATAAAAATAGAAGTGATTCGTCATTGATTTGGTTGCCCAGGTTAGAATGCTGTTGGGCCATTGGGTTAAACTAAATCGACTCCGGTCTCTATACTTTTTAGTTGAGATTCTGCATACTATAACTCAAAAACGAGAAGTTAGAGGATTGATGGGGTTTGCTTTTCGGTGTGTCATTCGACGCTAAAGTCAGTAGTTTTGATTTGGACATGAAATATACGGGAATGAAAGTATGCAAGATGATAATGCAAGGAAGGGGTTTTTTGAATTTAACTCGGAGGTTGCACTCGACGTGGAGCGGCTTTGGCGATAGTACACTCGCGGGGAACAACTTTGATGCTTTGGAGACGAAAGTTACAAATGGATTCTCACAAGGTTCTGCAGGCAGAGCATAGGCTCTTGAAAGCTCTTATGGAAATGGTGTTTAAGGGTTGTTATTAGCATTCATGTAAGCGACAATGTGAGCCTTGAAGTGAGGATTCCCTTAGAGTTTGTCTCCAGGGCTTTTTATAGCTTCTAAACCAACTCGGTTTTACTTGGGTGATAATGTTGGCTGCCAGCAACCCTATACAGATCTGCTAGGCTAGCATGAAGGTTATGGGTGCCGTTTAAGGTAAATGTGATTTATTGAAGAGGGATTCCTTCCTTCATTGGGAGATGTAGCACGCGACTAATATTGGGGTTACCATTGTAGGAGATACGATGAGTTGAAAGTTGTCTTTTCTAGAGAGATCGCGATCCGGGAGAATATTCAGGGTTCTAACCAGCTAAGGCATGTGATTTCAATACGTGGGAATGGTATTGTGAGCTGTCCGAATTGGTCTGTAGATGGCTTAGGCCATTACTAGCCGGCTAAAGCGTTGCTCTCGGTCAATAGAAGCATTGACCATCCTCTGGGCTACTGGGCCGGTCGCTTTTTAGGTCTACTACTTTTTGAACCGACTCATTTCTACTGTCCCCATCACTAGCCTCCCATGTGGGGGGTTTGAATTTTCAACTCTTGGTATGTTCATGATAAGATGTGACATGACGTGTCATCTTCCCTATCTGTCCCTTCCCCGGGCCGTCCTCCCTATATGTCCCTTCCCTGGGCCGTCCTCAGATTTCCTCATTTGCTATTTTTGGCATGATTCCTCTATATTCGCAATTTTTTGCAGATTTATTGGGATTGAGGTTCCTTGGTATTTAGTAGCCTATTGATTCCTTTGTGTGCTATGAATTATGGGCTTCACTGCGTCTCTTTGCATCATATTCTGCCTTTATCAGCGGAGTGGCGAGGGAACCAAAAGTGGCCATGAGTTGCGGGTCCTTGACTGTTGGCAATGGTGGGAGCTCGCTCTTGACGTTTGATGGCATCATCCTAGGATGCACTTGCAGTCTATTTTGGTCACCCTTTTTCATATAGGGGGTTGTTTTGGTCACCCATTTTCGTACCCATTCCTGAGCCATGCCTGCTGTTGTTTCTGAGTGAGGCGAAGCTTTTCTTGCTCTTTGCCCCTTGCCTTGGGTAGTGGCTTGCCTCTGGAACAGGCTTGGGTGCCTCATGAATAGATATCTCTGTAGCCTAACTCTATTGCTGCTAGGGTTGGTGGTAGATTCCCTAGCTCAAGGTTGTTTTCTCCCTATCACAGGGTGAAGTTCTCCTTACCCTCTGGCTCCTCCTTCGTGGCAAATTCCTGCTCAAGCTCCTGATTTGTTATTCCTAGGGCCCCACTTTGTTGCTTGCCGAATTAAGGCTAGTCTCTTGCTCGGTGATGTGTTTATATTGGAATTTGTTGTGGCTAGGTTTTGTGTATCTCTTTCTTCTTCGTTGTCTCCCTTTATTCTATGCCAGCCTCTGGAGGCCTCGTAACTTGTAAAGGGAAATGAATGGAACTAGCGACTATTATTGCTCAAGTTGTTTTTGTCTTGTCTCTTTCGCTCTTTTCTTCTTTACACTGTGATGGATTGAACACTCGTTGTTCGACTGGAGCCGGTCAGGATCGTTCACTAATCAAACTGATAGGTCGCTGTACTGGATAGCCGAGTTGGTGGCAAGCCGGAATCGGCCTTGGTCGTTGACTAGTCAAACTGGTAAGTTGCCAGAGTGTGTTGCTAACTGGTTAACCAAATCGGAGTCGGACTGATTTGTTGATCGTCAAAAGTAATTGACCATTCAATCTAGTTGGAATCTAGAGTGGATCACTAGCCTGTCAATCCTACTCTATGTTCAATATATTCCCCTTCCGCCATCTTGGTGTCCTCGAGAAGTATGGTGCAGTGGCCTGGGAAGTTGTGCCATTCCAATGTCTCACCCGTCCCATCCTACCACATGTCGGCCTTAGATACGGTGGCAGATCACCATTACTGTCGCTAAATGATTGACATGCCTATGCGCACTCCAGTGCCGACACGTGTCAGGCATTATGCACACGCAATTTTCAAGGTGTCATTTCGAAATTTGAATTGCGGCCCTTACAAAGGGAGGCCATTTCGCCATTCTACTATACCTCTCTTCTTCTCCTCGAACCGCTTCATCTTTTACTTCTCTGTAACTTGCCATTTCCTGATTTTATGGCTCTCAAAGTTAACGCTATTGGTTCTATTATTAACGTCGCTAATATCGAGGTGTTATATCTGCAGTACGACATCCCCGCTGCCATTTTATATGTTGTGCCAGGAGTGCATGCTATGGCTTATTCTCCTCTAGAGGGTTCCATTATTATCTATGAGGCTCACTTGCGAAGTAGGCTTAGCCTCCCCATCGCGAGGGAGTTGTTCGATATCTTGGTAGCCCTCGGAGTTCCAATCGTGTGGTTTCATGTGAACACCATCTGGTACATGTGCTCTTTATGTATATTCCTTTGTCACCATGGGAGGGCATTGACTGTGGCGATGGAGAAGGTAATTTTTCCTGTTCTGCCAGAGCGGGGATTGGATCTCACAATCCCCTCAAGAGCTGCACATCAGCGAGGTCATTCCCGACTCTATTAAGAATTGGAAGAATTGGTTCTTTTTTATTAGGGTCTCTCATAATTGATCTTAATCTAAGGATTAGGGTAACGTGCTGGCGACCTTCATTGGCAAGGCTTCGCGTGAGGAGGCGGAGTCTGTCAAGTCGTTGACGGAGCTGGTCTGGGAAAATTCAGACAAGTTTAAGAAGGCCACCTCCTGTCCCCTGAGGCGCTTGCACTGGTCCGATGGGATCCCCCTTTGGCAGGTAAAGAGGTCACCGCCCATCCGTCAACCGAGCCCAAGAGAAAGGCTGGGACCCTATATATCAAGAAATCATCCAACTGTCTATCTCGGCGAAGGTCCATTTTGTCTCCGGCGTCCTCTTCATCTTCCACACCCAAAGGTTTTCCCATGGCCGAGTGGATGAGGGGCATTGGCGAGTCATCAGGGACACTGGTTATCCTCGCGCCTTCGGATGCAGGCATTACTGTAGTTGGTGTCGGAGTAGCTACCCCCAGTGGGCCCCCTGCTCTCGCAGCAAGTGTCTTGAGTGAGCTAGTAGAAGGGGAGCTAGTTGGGCTGATTTGCAAGCCGGCCTAGGCCCATCAAGAGGCCCATGTGGAGTTTCAACAAGTAGTCCAACAGGAGCCCATAAGGCTGTTTAGCAGGGAGCCCCACAGGAGGCTCAACTGGAAGTCCGACAGGGGGTTTCTACCTCTTCTTTGTTAGAGGGTGGTGTTAAGGAGGCGGCGACCATGGAGGCATCTCTTCAGGAGGCTTCTGTGTCAGTCTGGCCTAGATTGGAGCGTGCATCCACTCTGTCTTCTTCATCTTTGGTGCCTTTGAGCGTGGCGGTGACCAGATTATCTTACATCTGGGTAAGCCACTGAGAACCTGTCGACTCCATCAGGAATGGGTGATTTTAACCTATTTCCCCTCTCCTATTTTCAAGACGACAAGATGATGCACGCCTGTAGACTTGCTTGTACTAGCAGTTGCCCCGGATCCAAATGCTGGAAGGGGAGATCCACTGTTTGACCCCAACAACGGTCGACTTGAGGGTCATAGCGGTGATGTAGGGCTGGGTAGACAATGCTGCTTCTGAGGTTTAGCAGCTCTAGGATTGCGCGTCAAGTCTCAAATTTAGCTTTTCGAGGTCATGGGGGAGCTGCAAAGATCCAAGGATACCTTACAAATGGCCAAGCTGGATTGTTCTGCTCTTCGAAGTGAAAATGTCAAACTTGGAGCTAAGTTGATAACTCGATTTGGCCCAGATGAGGTGGGCCATGTTCTAAATGCAAGGTTTCTAGATGGAATTCAGTTATGCCGGCAGATCGCCTCCATTTTTTACCCGTTCTTGCTCGCCGGTATTTTTGATTAGAGGAATAGGGCTGCCTATCGCCGATTTGACCTGACTTACTTCATTGATGTGGAGGGGACCTCGCCACGCTCTTCGGCCAGCCTCCAATCTTAGGGCTGCCATCTTATTTTTTTTTATAATACTATCTGTATAGTGTAAATTATTTATGAATAAAGGAGGATTTTCACAACCATCCTCATGATTTTTATGCTCCTTATAAGGCCTTGCTTACATATCGTTATTTGTCGGCTAAGCATGATTGATGTTGCTGCTGATTTTTTTTGAAAGAGTTAGGGTTGCTGCATGCATGTGACCGCGTTGGACCCTAACTTATTAACCATCGTCAACTGATGGTCTCATCCTTGTTGGGTGAGTCGCCACACGCATGCTAAATAGCCCCCTAAGGTGTTAGTATTCGGCTATGTATGGGCCGCTCAGCGTGGGACCGAAGTTCGAACTCAACCTCATATGGGCCGCTCGGTGCGAGACCGAGGTTTAGCAATGGGAGAATGAAAATTCATCCGACTTAGGGACAACCTAGGTTGCACGACCTTCATGCAATATCACACAAGCAGTCATATGGACAGATAAACAGGAAATGAGAATCAATAATAAAAAAAAGGCAAACAAATCATCTTATTAAAACGTGATACAATGTTTCAAGCACGCTTGATAATGTATGTTAGACCTACCTGGGTTATTTAAGAGATTACTGGTAGTACTTTTTTGATTGGGTAACATTCTAGGTCCTTGGGACCAACTTGCTGCTTTGGGCTTGAAACTTGTATGCCCTATTTCGCAAGATGGTCGAAACAAGGAAAGGGCCCTCCCAATTTGGGGAGAATTTGTTCCTATTTGTATTCTTTTCGATGGCCTCTATGCTTCGTAGGATTAGATTTCCTACCTCAAATTGTTGAAACTTCACCCTCTTATGGTAGTACTGAGCAACCTACTACTGGTAGGTGGTTGTACACATCCTGGCCACATCTTACGCCTCTTCGAACAGGCCAAGATGCCCCCTAAATCATTGGGAATTATTGAGCGGGTCGAATTCCTCTATCTGGAGGCTGGACAGTCCGATCTCGACTAGGATGACGGCCTTGATCCCATAGCACAAATTGAAAGACGTTTCATGTGTCGGCTCTTTTCGTGTCATCTAGGGCCATAGCACTGAAATTAGCTCGTCTTCCTAAGAACCCCCAACTCCTTTTAACTTTGTCTTCTGCTTGTATATTAGGGTTCAGTTGGTAACCTCTACCTGCCCATTTACTTGGGGATAAGCTACCAAGGTGGGGACCAACATGATGCCCAAGTCGGTGCAATATTTGGCAAAATGCTTGTCGGTGAATATTGTCGGTCTACTTACCAAAAAAAGAATATTGTCGATCATGATGACCTCGGAAACACCAAATCTACAGATAACGTCTTGTCGAACAAACTTCATGGCGTTCTATTCATTGTTTTGGGTTAGTGGGGATGCTTTGACCCACTTCGTGAAGTAGTTGATATCCACTGTGATGAACTTTCTTTGTCTGAACGCAATGGGAAAGGGGTTGAGTATGTTGAGCCCCCATTGCATGAATGGCCAAGGGGCCCAAAGGGTCCTCAACTCCATGGGCGGCTGATTAGGCATGTTGCCATTGATCTGGCAATTTGCGCATTTCTTTTTAAAGTCCATGGCATTTTGCTTTATCGTCGACCAATAGTAGCCTTTGCTCATTATCTTAAAAGCGAGGCTCTTATCCCAAACGTGTGATCTATAGATTCTGAGGTGCACCTCACTCAGTATGTAGTCGGCCTCCTCTGGTATGAGACATTGCAAGTACGGGGTGGAGTACCCTCAAAGGTAAAACCTTCCGTCCACGATGGTATACCAACTGGCTGTCTTTTTTAAACGCTTAGCATCATCTGAGTTTTCGGTAAGGAGCCGTCTGCAATATACCTCCAGTAGGGCGACGTCCAGTTTTCGCTGTCGAAGACCTGCAATGTTTTGGGTTTTTCTGTGCTTAAAGAGGTCAGAACCTCCCTCATGTTTCTAGGATACTACTTCGGGTTTTCAGCCACTGTCGCTCTTGCGAGCTTGTCAGCCTTCCAGTTGTCCACCTTTGGGATGTGTACCACCTTAACCTCGTCGTAGACAGTTACGTGTCTCACCGAGCATTCCTTCACAAGTCTTAACTCGGCGAGCTGGCCTCCTATTCAACAACGTTGTTGGTGGTTGAGAACCTATTTTTTAAAGAGTATCTCACTTCCAATCTGTCAGGGGTCTACAGGATTACTCCGGCCCCACTGCCAGAGTAGGTCAAAGATCCATTGACGTGGACTGTCCAGGCCGGTGCTTTAGTGTGGTGATCGAAATCCCCCAGAGAGAGGGGCATCCTGAACCGGGGTTGTGGTTTTGAGAATGAAGTAAGTCAAGGCTTGCCCTTTTACGGCCGGCATGGGTTTGAACTTTATGTCGAACTCACCAAATTTAATGGCCCACTTGACTAGCCATCTTGACATATCAGGCATCTGTAGAATTCCCTCTAATGGTTGGTTTGTTAGGAAAACTATTTTGTGTGTTCGGAGATAGGGCTGTAGTTTTCTGGCCAAAAAGACTAGCGCTAAAGCAACCTTCTCGGCATGCGTGTAACAAGTCTCAACGTCGGTCAATGTTTTGTTGACGTAATAGACTGGCCACTGTACATTAGATTTCTATTGGATCAAAACGGAGCTTAATGTTGCCTCTAAAACTGCTAAATAGAGGAACATTTCCTCCCCTTCTTTTAACAATGTTAGGAGAGGGGGACTGGCCAGGTACTCCTTCAGTTCATTGAAGGCGACTCGACAGTCAACCATCCACCAGAAGCCATTCATCTTGGTCCCTCTCAATGCTTTGAAAATGGGAAGATATTTGTCTCTGGATTTAGCCAAAAAGCGAAAGAGCATAGCAAGCTTCCCTGTTAGCCTCTGGATATCTTTTATATTCTGTGATGAGGTCATATCCATGATATCGTTGATTTTCTTGGGGTTGCTTCGATGCCCCGTCGGGATATGACGAAACTCAGGAATTTTCCTGATGACATTCCGAAGAAGCATTTGGTGGGGTTCTGTTTTATCTGGTGTGCACAGAGTGTAATGTACCGATTTTTGGAGACTTTTTTTATCACCAAAGATATGTGAAAAATATAAAGACCAAAGTCTTCCATGGCAGAAAAGGTGAAGGAGCCCTTACAAATGAAAGAGGAAAGTAATCCGGTTGATGCTAGTTAACCGAAAAATGTTAAAGGTAAGTTAATCCGGTCAATGCCAGTTGACCGAGATGCATAAAATCCGGTAAACGTCAGTTGATCGGAATATGTAAGAAAGAGCAATTAAGTCCGATCAATGCCAGTTGACCGGAAACGCGAAAGAGAAACCTAATCCGGTCAACGATAGTTGACCGAAAATGAAGGAATAACGATTAAAAGTATCAAAGGCGAATCAGGGTAAAATGGAGGCCGGAAGTGCTGAGGCAAGAGAAAACCCTAAAAGGAGATATAACCGGTCAACGCCAGTTGACCAAAAATAATAAGGAAGCCCTTACAAAAAGTAGAGTCAGGATGACCATGCCTGAGTAGGTAACCGACCTTCAACCACCC
>JAOVVI020001044.1:0-26418 GCA_028571085.2 Nepenthes alata | reverse complement strand
GATTCAGCAGAGTAGTGCAAATGCCAATCCCAATGAGGACTAATTCTAGCTGAAATAGCCCGTGAATTCTTCTCAGCGACTTTTGTTTCGACTAAACCCACAATACTGCAGCCGTGGGCGCTGATGAGGTTTCGGACTTCGTGGGCTTTTACCAACCCATTTAGTCACCTCACATTCCAACATGCTATATTAATCATGGGTTGAGGGCGGGAGCGGGGAAGATCTCTTAGACCCCAGGGATTTTTTCTTTTTGGATGCTTTTTTCCCCTTCTTGTTGCCAGAATCGTTGGATAAGAGGGAAGGGATAGGACATGGACTATGCCTAGTCACAAGTATCTCTGGAGTACCAGTTGGATCAGGACCAGAAGAATCGGTACCAGAAGGTTCCCGAGATAACTCCACATCCACTAGCCTACCTGGAGCAGGAGTAGGGAGTGGTGAAGAAGATGCCGGAGGGCTCAATCTTTCCTCTTGAAGCCCACTTTGAATTAGAGTGGCATTTTTAATCATATCAGTCCTCATAGAAGATTCGAGGCCAGGCGCACCAGCCATTATCAGGGGGAGCGTGGTGTCATCCTCTAGGAGATCCGGACGGTATTTACCATCATGAGGAGTTTCACCCTGACTTAACCCATGGAGGGCTAAAAAGAAATTTGAAGTATCCAAACTCTTAATGTCTGACTCGCCAGAGAAAGAATAGTCATTTGCACACCCATTCTTATTCCTAGGGGACATATTTAGGCCAGGGGTTGCCGAAGCCTTGTTATGGTGATGTTCCACATTCTTTGGGACCCACTTTCTTATGGGCACAACGGCCTTAGTCCCATTCTCACCAGTCTTGGTATTTTTTAGATGCCTCCATTGGTAATCGAACTTAATCTCAACAAATGGATTGTCCGTGTGCTCATCGGCGCATCTGGAACGGAATTTCACCGATTTAGGGAAGTGAGCATCCCCCCCCATTTCAACACAAACCTTTGCGAAACCCATTCGATCTAGGCGTTCAGTGACAGGGTCAAAACGGATGGGTTTTCCAACAATACTAGCAAGCCAGCTCAATCCCAGTGGAGTCCACAGTTCCACAGGAATCCCTTCATGGTCACCCAATTGGGAAAGGATTTGTGTTCCTTTTTAGACAGAAGCATTCCCGGTATCCATTTCTTTAAAAAGAAAGGATGACCAGCAATAGACCATGGGCCACTATTCAGACATTTTTTCATCAATTGGGTAGAAGCAAAGCGGAAAAAGAAAAAACCCTAATCATTCCCGGCCACATGTTGCAGTCCGAACCGGGCCCAGATTTTCCTAGTGATATTATTGACGGCATTGTAATGAATGGGATTGCCCAAACAATATCCAACCAACGTTGCTCTCCATATCTCCACACCTTGATGTCTAACATCATCCGGGGGGGACAAAATGGAATTTTCAGCTATGGAAGACTTTAGAGGATAAAATTTTAGCTAAGACATACCTCCAAAAGTATTCTTTGTCACCACCGAGGACCAAGAACGGCCATTTGATTTCTCACCACACTCCTCACTTCGTTCCAATTGAGCTTCAGAGGAGGGAAGGGGCCGGTTCTGGCCATCCCGGTGTTGCTCAACGGGAGGGGCCATTGATGCACCTTGCAAACCAGAACCAGAGGGTGGCAGAGCAGGTTCTACAGTTTCCTGAGGCAGACCAGGAACAACGGTAGGGACTTCTTGCCCGAGGCTACATCCAACATCAACAGCGCCCGACTCTTGCTCCAAGGCCCTCAACTTTAGAACACCAGCAAGATCCAATTCATCAGGGACTGCACTAGGAGTCCGGTGGCTGCCAAAATTGGCAGAATTCGTTTGTTCACAGCACAAATTTGAGGAAGCCGAGATCTCTTCAAGAGATACAAGAGCGGACTGCTTCAGTTCCAATAATGGAAGCGGAGCAACGCCATTGGAACGCAGTGATGAGAAGGCATCGGTTACGGATTGTTGCGCTCCCAAAATGCCATGAACAAACTCAGATTGAAAATTTGTAGTAAGAGGGGAAGCAGGGACTCCAGCGAGAGCCAGGGCCTCACAGCTTCCAGAATGGAGAGCAAAAGATACCTTTTTGGTTGACGGAAGGCATGGAAAATTCCTTTCCATTCCTTCGGGATCCATCGAGAGGCAACAAAGCAGAACCCAAATCCACAATCAATTTTCACGCCGCGATACCATTGGAGGAGAAATTATTTTTGAAAAAATAGAGGAGGGGAAGGGAAAGAGAACGGGGAGATAAGAAGGGTGGATAATCTAGAGGATGGAGGAAACAGGAAAAGAGAGGAAGAGAAGGAAAGGGATGACAGGGCGGGAGGGTACCGTTGCAACAACTGAGGAGGCGGTCGTCTTGAAGATCTGGAGGCAGAATTCTATCGCAAAAAACCGGCAAGAATGTCGTCGAGAGTGGATGTGGAGGGAGGATGAGGGAGAAAACAACATGGGAAAAGAAGGCCTAGATGTCGGGGAAGGAAGCACAGCGTCGGAATCGTCAACTGACGATACCCAAAAGGAGCAGCGAACGGCGGCCGCCAGCGAAGCTAGAGAGAGGAGAGAGCATCTCTCTCTAGGTCAACTTCGGAGTTTTTTTTATCTCAATCCACACCAGCCTAAGAGAGAATCAACTCCGGATTTAATCGACGGAGATACAGGCACAAAGGTACCTCCAGCAAAAAAGCTAACAAAGAAACGCTCCGGAATCCGTGCCACCAAAGAACCGAATTTCGGAGTTCTTAGAAGCTCCAGCAAAAGAAGCAAACAAAAGAATACTCCGGATTCCGGAGTTCACCAAAGCACTCCGGAAACCGGATTCCACAAAAGCCAAGGTTTTTTTTCGCAAAAAAAGACGCACAGAAAGAACGAAAGAACGAAACACTCCGGATCCGGAGTCCTCAAGAACAACTCCGGAATCCGGAGTCACAAAGGCAGAAGCAAACAAAAGAACTCCGGATTCCGGAGTTCACCAAAGCACTCCAGAAATCGGATTCCACAAAAGCCAAGTTTTTTTTTTGAAAGAAAAGCACAGAGGAAACACTCAGGACCCGGAGTCCTCAAAAGCAAGGGGAACATCATAATTGAAGTTGTTCGGAGGAAATTAGAGATAAGTATCAAGGGAGATGATTGCTACACCAGGAACATTATTGTGCGATGGAGACTATCGTTTGATACGGTGGAGTGAAAATCTGGGCTGATCTGGCTCTGTGGTGGAAGACGGAGTGCGCTTTAGTGATGGAATGCTTGTAAGACGGAGTGCGTTAGCCAGAATCGGTTGGTTGGAGCGCTGTTTGTTTGATATGACGGCATGTTTCTTAAAAGATGGACCGGTTCCCTGTTCGAAGTGCCTTTCTCCTGCGTACTGGCCGGAGTGTTGTTATGGCCGGAGTTGATTTGTGCTTTGTAACTGTTGGAGTGATTCAAGGCAGGAATTGAACTTTGCTTCTTGAAGGCCGGAGTTGGCTTGCGTTTTGTTGTTGTCGGAGTGATTGTGGCATCTTGAAGTCTGGAGTTGCCTTATTAATCTGGAAAGCCGGAGTATCTCCATGGACGGTGTGACTCCAAGGACGGAGTGTCTTTGGACGGAGGACGGAGTGACTTTGGACGGAGTGACATGTTTGGAATTTCGGTGGACGGTATGGCTTTGGACGGAGTGTGTTGCTTTTCTGGAAGCCGGAGTTCTTTTATTCTTTTACTCTTTTTTCCGGAGTGCACTGGACGGTGAGCTTTAGACGGAGTGGCTTTGTAGGGAGTGAATTTGGATGCCTGGACGGAGTGTTTTTGGACGGAGTGGTTTTGTTGGATCCGGAGTTCTTTTTCTGGTGGCTGGAGTGCACTGTTGGTCCCGGAGTATTTTTTTGACGTAATGTCGTATTCGATATTGTTTTTTTTGCTCTTATTGAATTTTGTACTAGTTTAGGGGACTCCTTGTTTCTATGTCTCTTTTATGAAGCCGGTAAAATGCTTGGTAAAGAACATAGCTGCTTGTACATTTTATTTTATTTCAATACAATTAATTACTTATCAAAAAAAAGTGGGTAGACTGTATTCAATCCACCCAATTGAAGGCGGATTGTTTGATAATATTTGTTTTCATCATTTTGAGGGTTCGGTAGTTTGATAATTATCTTCGATTTCCACCGTAAAAAAATTAGGCATGTCGGATAACCTTATCTAACTTTATGACAGTTCTAGGTCTGATGTTCTTACTAATTAATTTAATTTAAAACCTTTGCTCAAAATTTTATAATCAAACTCATTATATTTCAAAGCCATGTCTAAATCTCATTCAGTCAATTCTTCAAACGATTTCAAAAGATTTCCATAGTTCGATAATACATTTTCATGCGGAGTTTTTAGATACAAATCATTTAATAAGCTTTACAAGGTAACAATTAACATTTAAATCATCAAAATTCTATGTTTTCAACACAAATTTTCTAATTTTTGTGCTAGGGTTTTGGGAACAGTTTCGGATAATAATCGGACACAAAACATGGGTCAAATTACAAAATCAATGCTATAATTCATAAAACATATAACATGAATTAAACTCGAATTTACTTCTCAATTTCGAGCTAGGGTTTACACTACGCCATCCGGACACAAAACAAAGGTAAAACATGAGCCAAATCATGAAATCGGAGTTGTCAGTTACGATATACATACATAAACAAGAAGTCCAGTACAAATGTCATGAGATTCATACGTTATTCATGTCAAATCTTACGAAACTAGTGATTTAGAGCATAAACAATAACACAGAGATATTTAAAAACTTAAAAAATGGAAAATGAGGTTCGGAGTACACTTGCCTTCATCCGATTTACCATTATATTTACTTCGATCGGAATGGAATGGCAATTTTCCCCTCTTTCTTCCCTTTTCTTCCTCTCCCTTCTTCACTGCTGGTCACTCGTGCCCTGCCAAACCCTCCCCCAACTCCCCTTTTTATAAACAAAATGAGGGGCAATGGCTAAAAATCGTGCCTGCACTTGAGCACGCGGTAGGTTCCCGGCGAGCAGACCCTTACTAGATTTTGGCGCTTGTTGTCGCAATCTAGTGCGCTGGTGCCCAGCTGTTGTGTGGCAGATCAGTATGCAGCAATCGGTTTTTCACACTTTTGACTTTCGAAACTCGTTCTTCCATGCATGTTTAGCCGCATCTTGGTTATTATTATTTTAATTACTTTTAAATTATCATGTTTCGAGTTTAGGATCTCACACTCTGCCCTATTTATAGAAATTTCATCCTCAAAATTTAATGATTCTCAAATTTTATAATTAAGGAATCTTTCTAACGTCTACAAATTATTTCCAGATCTAGGTTATCTTGGAGAAGCTTAAACATCCAAATTGTTCAAATCCTCATTACTTGGTGTGTCCTGTCATGATCCGAATCCGCTGAGCCCGAAGGCAACCTATTTCATTATCTACTTTTCCAATCTTAATTTCGAACCTTAAACAAGTAAAATGCCTCATTTTATTTCATATTAATCCTCAAGACTGAATATCTTCTCTGAATATTAGCTTAAACCTTAATATGTGTAGGTTCCCCACATTATTGCTGCACACTCTAATCACATCTTTTTTTGGTCAGTAAGTAATTGTATTAAAATTTAAAGAAAATGTACAATCAGCTATATTCTTTACCAATTGTTTTGCCGACTTGAAAAAAGAAACATAGAAACATGGAGTTCCCTAAATCATGACTAAAGTCGTTAATAACAAGATTACAAAATCAAAATCGGCTTTGGAACCGCAAAACCATTCAGCATTTTAATCCAATTCCGAAAATGGAGAATGAAGTACAAGATGAGATTAGAAATCTCAATTCAACACCGTCCACCACACAAGGCCGCTCCAGCCTTAAGGTGAAAATAGGGCCAGCCCGCCCTTAAGTGGACAAGGGCACTCCGGAAGTTTCAATCCTGCCACTCCGTCAAGAGTGAAGCACAAAACACTCCGACCTCCCAGAACTCCGGAATCAGAACCTTAAACATATGGCCCTCATCGCAAAAGGCCACTCCGATCAGAAGTGAACATACACTCTGATCAACTCATCTTACTCCAAATCATCCAATTGCAATTTACCATTACTATCATAACTTAGCATCCCAATTCTCTTACCAAGCTCAGCAAAAATCCCGACACAAATTTTAGGTTATAAATTAGACAACAAAAGCAGGATACTTAACATGCTCATCATTTCGTTGGCATGTCATCAAAGCGACATTTCCTTAAGGTACCTACTCCCTTCCGAACACCCAACTTATGCGGTAGCCTTGATTAAAATTGATTTTAAGGGATCTATATTATAAAAATAATCCTCACAGATCCTCAATTTGCCACAGAACAAAGGTTCTAACTATAATAGTCATCAAAATTTTGATACAATTCTAGATCATTACCTTAAAATTTCAAGATTTTAACAATTAGCAACCTCAAAATTTTTAAACTCCCACACTGAGCAACTTTAGATTTTATTGGCATACCGATAAGCCCATTGATTAATCCTGAACACGTCCTCTATAATCATTATAAGTGGGTTGTTCTAGTACAAAATCATAAGGGTTTTCTGATCTCAAAATTTCATAATCCCAATATTCCCGACACAACTCCACTTCCCAACTTAGGAATGTGGCATTTTGTTTTCCAAACAATTGACCCTACCCGTAATTTTCTTTCTCGTTCTTCCTCAAGATACCGAAGTTCATCTACATAACCCTTAGACAGGTCTATCCATTTACAATTCCCAAAGTCCGCTTCCATCATAACATAACCATTCAGACTCTAAATTTATTAGACAAGCTATCTCCTAAGGCAACACACAATTTCTTAAACCCAGATCTCTAATTGCTGATTCCTGCCAATGAAAAGGCAATTTTAACTCAGAATTCCTCTCCCAACTTAACCCAAAGGTATTGGTCCATAATGATACAGGAAATATATTCCTATAGTTCCCTTAATAATATCATGGTCTATTGTTATAATCGTTAAACATATCAACCCACTCACAATCTCCTAAGATTACTTTTTTTTTTCATTATAACATAACGATTTTAATCCTTAAGATTATTAGATCAGACTTATCTCCAAAGAAATTCTACAATTTTTTTTTTCAAATGACTCTTGGATTCTCAATCCATTAATTTTTCCCAAGGTATTATCTATAAATCCTCGAGGTAAAAACCTTATCACAAAACTTCAATTACGGGTGAAACAATTTTAAACCAAAGACTCCTCCCCCACTTTGCTTGTGGGTGATTACCTATCGATGTAGAATTAACAAAATTCTAATCCTTCCCAAGAGCATTGCCATCTATGCTACATTACCTAGCCGTTAGTTAATATTACTTTCCAGAAGTCTCGAGGTATCCTTAAAAGTACCTAACCGTTGCTCCTTCCTTCCAAATACATATATTCTCAAAACCTTCATAATCAAATTCTTAAACGACCATCTATTGACTTCAAAAATAGCAATCCATTTTCTAATTAGGCTGAACTCCTATTATTAATTCAATTAACTTTGCCTCTTACTTAGAATTCTTAATTCGAACTAATTTGATAAATTCAAAGTGTGCCTCTACAGGGTATTGTATCCTCTTGGGACAATTTACACATGTATCCTCGAGTATTATCTCAATTTTTGAAATGATTTGCATAACTCAAAAAGATACTGAAGAGATTAACATCACAAAAGCAAAATCCACAAATTATAGATATTTAACTTGCATAAAAACACTACTAAGACAATCATTCTAAAATTTCAGCATAGTCCCTAACTACCATTTAAACTTTAATATTTAGCAACTTAAGATTCCATTGTCAAGCCAATTTATTCATTCCAACCAGACCGCCCAAGGACCTTACCGTTTGATCAACCTTGAGCGAAATCACAGGGGTTCTTCTTTCATGTTTTCATGACCGCATTGTTCCGGTAGTGAGACCGGTTCGGGGTGACCCTTCACCTGCCTTATAAATATCTTAATCTCAAAAGCTCTCAATCATCAAATTATTAACTTCTGATTATTACAAGGTTCACCAAATATCCTCATCGATTATACTTGAATCCTCATGATCATTTCTGATCTCGACACAACATCAATAGCATATATATTCATCAACTAGGCAAATCTTCTCTTTAACAATTTCCTCAAATTTCCTCATCCGCTTAATAGCTCTCAAGGTATGGTCTAATATGCCATCTATACTTAGCACACACCTCATTGCATAACTTGTAAACACCACCATATTCGTTCCATTACTTCTTTTGCAATTCATCCAATAATTTAAAACCTGTAATCCTAGTTGCAATTTAGATTACTCTTTTCAAATTATTGATTCAGTATCTTAATATCCCATCAAAGTCAATTATTTACGAACCCAAATCAGACATCAAAATTCATAATTCCTTCAGACAAGAGTTGCCCCTTAGGGATTGACATCATCAGGTTTTATTCTAGAATTTGGAACACATATAAACTTATTCCCTTGTCTTTTTTTGGTAAGTAAAACTTATTCCCTTTTCATTATCAATAACTGGTCTCATCTCCCGGCCATCCTAGAAATATTATAAAAAGAAAAAGAACTCCTTTAAAATAAAATGCTTCCAGAAACATCCTAAGAGATGGGGTGTGACATTAAGAAACCCATTATTTAATGGGTTCCTATTTCGTGTTCATTTTGTGTTCATAAAATGCTCCACAGTCCTATTTGGTTCCTATTTCGTGTTCATTTTGTTCCGTGCAGATTTACGAAAACCCTAACTCAAAAATTTGAGAATTTTTAGTTTAATTGCATGATTTTGTATATCTATTTGGATTATTGCTTCAATTTCATGAATAATCATGTATTTAGTGTCTATTTTACGTCCGAAGGTTTATGTGAAACCCTAGGTACGATATTGAGGGATTTGTTGTTCAAAATTCTAAATTTTGATAGCTAAAAATTGATTTGTAAAAGAATATTATTCATGTTATGAATTGTATTTGAAAAATTCATATGGAACTGTACTATTGAATTTCGGTGAATTCCTGATGCAGTCTAAAGGACTATTTCTATAAATTTGATCGGCCTTTTGAAATATAATGAGTTATAAGATAAGGAATTAAAAGAAAAGTATTTCTGATCTCATTAATTGGGACCTATGACTATTATTTAGTTAGGTAAGGTTCTCCGGTAAACTTTAGAGCGTTATGGTGGTAATCGATGATAGTTTTGTCCATAGAGTAATAGGTGGTCCACCCTTCCTTAGGGCGTTAGTCTAGAGGGTAGAAGTCCCATTATTCTACCAATCTTTGGGAGGTATTTGTATATAATCCACCAACCTTCTGGAGGTATTAGTATAAATCCCTCCAGAAGGGTTATTCTTGTACTCGTTGCTGGCTTTGATTGTGTTTGTAACACAATCTATCCTCGATTATTCGTCCCCTCGGCTAGTAGGATCTACTAGTTTAGTCTTTCGAATAGTAAAAATGGATTTCTAGAATTTATGGAATTGATACTATTTTCTGATTTTTTTTTGCTAAGTAAGATGAGATTAATTTTAAATAAAATTTACAGAGATGATGTTCAACCTCCAAGTGTTTTGTATTTTCTGATTTTTGAAACATATTTTATTGATTTATGATTTTCGAAGCATGATTATATTGATTCTTGATTCTCGATGCATGATTATTCCCTAGTTTTCATGCTTTCATATTTTTTTGATTTATGCTTTTTCTTGTTTGCCTATACGTCCATGTTGTTGAGTACTGTCATAGTTTTACTTCTTTTTTTTGTTAAGTAATTAATTGTATTAAATTTAAATAATATGTATAAACATCTATGTTCCAAACCAAGTGTTTTGACTTGATAAGAGCAACATAGAATCAGGGAGACCCCTGGACCACGACAATAATCATTAAAACAGGAATACATTATCAAAATCAGCGATGAGAAATGAAAAGCTTGCTCAGCAATTGAAAAGCATTCCGAAGACTACGAGCATCAGATACATCTGTAGAAATCACTCCGGTCAGCCAATGAGCAAGGATCACCCTGGACAGCAAATGAGCAAATAATGCTCCGAACTCTACTTTCAATCCACTCCGTCCATTGGTGAGCAAAGGTAGAACGGCCCTAACCAGTCAATGTGCATTAAGACCAGACCATCCTTACAAGGAAACAAGTGGCCACTCCGTCAATATAATTATGCAATCGAGCTCGTGGCCACTCCGGTCTTTGGCGAGCATAAAGCACTCCGGGCATGTGATACATCATCCTCAACTTATAGCAGCAACAGTCACTGTGCACGACCAGTGTCTTGGCAGAACATTCTTTGGCTAGATGAATTCATGCAAGGAGTGCTTTGTATTCTACCACGTTGTTAGTAGCGGGGAAGGTTAGCACAACAGAGTTCTTAATCTCCATACCATCTAGGTCCTGAGCATAACTTCGGCTCCGCTGCCTATTTGGGTGGATGATCTGTCCACAATCAAGACCCATGATGGAGCATCTAGCGCATCTAGGCTCCTCAGGCTATGTAGGTCGTCTAGAGCTGGGGTCACTGCTTCGACGATGAAGTCTGCCAGAGCTTGGCCCTTAAGGGCCGGTCTCGGTCGAAACTCCACATCGAACTCTCCCAACTCTATAGCCCACTTGACTAGCTACCTAGAGGTCTCCGGCTTCTGTAGGATCAACTTCAAGGGTTGATTCGTTAAAATGGTGATCCAGTGAGCCTGGAAGTAGGGCTTTAGCTTCCGTGCTGAATAGATGAGGGTCAGAGCAATCCTCTCCACCTGTGGGTAGTGGGTCTCCACATCCATCAATACCCTACTCATGTAATACATAGGTCACTATGCACCCCCGTGTTCCTTGATGAGTGCGGAGCTAAGCGCTGTATCTGACGTAGCCAAGCAGAGATACAGATCTTCGCCTATGGATGGCGAACTCATGAGAGGTGGACTGACAAGATATGCTTTTAGCTCCTTAAAAGCTTTCTCACATTTATCGGTCCACCGGAATCCAAATGATTTCATCCCTCTCAGCGCCTTGAAGAAGGGCAAGTACTTCTATGCAGACTTGGCTAGGAACCACAATAGGGCTACCAACCGTCCGGTGAGCTTCTGTACTTCATTCATGGTTCGAGGAGGATTCATGTCGAAGATGGCTCTAATCTTCTCCGGGTTTGCTTCTATGCCACACTGGGACACGATGAAGCATAGGAACTTTTTGGAGGTCACCACTAACTCACATTTGGCCGGGTTGAGCTTCATCCTAGAGCCTGGAGAACCTAGAAGGTCTCCTCTAAATCATTGATGTGGTCACCGGCTAGCTTGCTCTTCACGAGCATGTCGTCGACATATACCTCCACGTTCCTCCCGAGCCGAGCCTCAAACATCATGTTCACAAGGAACTGATAGGTTGCCATGGTATTTTTGAGGCTGAAGGGCATCACCTTATAGCAGTACATTCCATGGTCGATCATGATGGAGGTGTGCTCCTCGTCATCCGGTTGCATCCTAATCTGGTTGTAACCGGAGTAAATGTCCATAAAACTCAGGAGCTCATGCCTGGACGTGAAATCCACCAGGTGATCAATTTGAGGGAGCGAAAAGCTGTCCTTAGGGCAGGCTTTGTTTACATCGATGAAGTACATGCACATCTACCACTTGCCATTGCTCTTCTTCACAAGCACGACATTGGATAGCCAGTCTAGATATTGAACCTCCCTAATGAATCAAGCATCCAATAGTCTGTTCACTTCCTCCCTTATGGCTATCAACTTCTTTACAGAGTGGTTCCTGCGCTTCTGTATCACGAGCTTGCAGTCAGGATCGATGCCCAACTTGTGGACCATTACTCCGGCCGATATCTCGAGCATATTGGTAGGGATCCATGCGAACAGATCAGAGTTCTTCCGGGGAAAGCTAATTAGCCGGTCGTGGTTGATGGCGGAGAAGGAACTGCCGATGTGCACACACTTTTCTGGCTCAGCTGGGTCCAGAGGAATCATTTCAGTTGTTTCTCCTGACTAGGCTTGCTATAGCGTGGCTTCATCATGGAGATCCAAGTCTCCATCCAGGCTTCCCCGACACCGTGGGAATGACTTGGGATAAGTAGCATGTCCGTTCTATCACCTGATCTCCGAGAACCTCTCCCACGCCGTATGGGGTTGGGAACTTTATCTTTTGATGAGGAATCAAAGTGACAGCCCCGAAGGCCATGAGGAACAGTCTGCCCAAGATAGCATTGTAAATGGACGGTAGATCAACGATGAGGAGCGTTAGCTCTTGCGTTGCAATGAGTAGGAAAGTTCCCATTGTGATCTCTAGCTGGACTATTCACTACACAGGTATAGGTTCATTGTCCAGACCGTACAGAGGGCCATCAGCCACTTTAATCTGGCTTCGTCTCAATCCAAGCTTAAAAAAGGAAACAAGATACAATAAATTTTGAGAGCTTCTATTATCAATAAAGACTCGTTTCAGTTGGTAGTCAATGGTAACATTTGAAATGAGGGAGGATACAATGAGGGGATCATAATGCAGGAAGGTTATATGAGCCATATCGTCGCTACTAAAGCTAATGACGTTGCTCCTATCCCCTATTCCCTATCCTTGCTCGCTTGCTGCTAGAAACTTGCTCGGGTCGTATTTACCTAGCCGATGTGGTTAAGATCATGCTGATCACACCAGTGGCCGTACGGTTCCTCGGAGGCTCACTCGCCTCGCCTTCCGAGGCTGCAGGGGCCTACCCCGATCCATTCACAAACTATTTGAGGAGTTCGTGATGGATTAGGTCTTCTATTTCCTACTGTAGAGTGTGGTAATTTTTTGTGGAATGTCCCAGGTAGCGGTGGTACTGGCAGTACTTCATCTGGTCTCCACTGCTCGGGCCCTTTGGTTCCTTTGGCCACTTAAAGAACTCTTCATCCTATATTTGTATCAAGATGTTCGCATGGGTATCCTTCAAGGGAGTTAGGGACGCTGGCCCGTACTCCTTTCTAGATCCCAACGAGGGCCACAGCTGCTTGTAGCGCTCCTGGAATTGGCTACTATCACCGTTCCTCTTTTTTCCAGTAGTTGGCTTAGGCCCCTTCATAGGGTGGTCCATGCGCTCAGGACACTTTGCCTCGTTGGTCTCCTCCACCGTTATGTTGGCTCGGGCGGTGGCCTTTGCTTCCCTGAAGGACTGAGGGCACTAATACGATAAGCGCTTGAAGAAATCCCATGCCGTCAGCGTGGTGACAAAGTCATTGAGCTTTAGCTCGTTAGAGAGCTAGGGAATCCTATGCGCCTCAGTGATTAAGTGGTTAAAGAATTGCTTCAGACTCACACCTGTCCTTTGCCGGAGGCAGACCAAGTTCCATGGCTGCTTCTCTTCCCTCTGGTTGGAGGCGAACTAACTCAAGAAGTAGTCTACAAGCTCGTCGAAGGAGTGGATGGAGTTTGGCGGGAGGCCATGGAACCAAAGTAGTGTATCTCCCTTGAGGGTGACGGGAAAGTACTGGCACATCATGGTCTCATTCTCTCCTTGGAGGGATAGGTGAGTACGGAAGCCGTTGAGGTGGTCATCGAATCCTTACTTCCGCCGTACCACTCCATTATTGGCATCTTGAACTGGCCGGGGAGTGGCTAGGTCCGGAGATCCATGGCGAAGAGTGACCTTCGTAGGTCAGCAGAAGATTGTGTGGGTCTCTCCTGTGCAGGAGATCCCAGAGCACTTTCACCTTCTTGTCCGTCAATGAGTCGGGACTCGCTTCTCCCTGCGTTGATGACGTTGTGGAGCTCCACGAGACCCTATTGGTTCTGGTGAGCTTGCCGGTCACGGTAGCTTCCCACATGGGGAGGCCGCACGCTATTCGAGTCTGTGGCCATCTGCCCTTTTTGCCACGGTAGTTACGGGGGTCGTGCCACTCTGGGCTCTCCTCCCGCTCGTCTCGACTAGGGTGGCTTCCAGCCATAGACTTGGTCGTGTTGTCGGAGGCTGCCTATGCCTCGGCATCGTCAGGCCGATCTGACCTTCCCCACGGGGCTCCTGCGCAATGCCTTACCACCCGGAGGATGACGCTTGGGATGCTGGAGGAGCAGCCCCCATCCATGGTGTGCCCGTCCAGTTGCAAAGCGCCTGAATCATCAGCCTCATATCACCCATGTCTGCAACTAGGTGGTGAATGTCAGGTTCCAGGCGAATGTCAGCACGGCTACCCAGTGAGGGTCATTGCCGCGAGTTACTTCATCTCTTTCTGGGGCACTGGCTTGTGCCCTGGTGTTGACCATCTTGTTGTGAGGGAGTGAGTGTTAGAAGGAGACGCTAGACTTTTTATCGCGTTCTCACATATGGTGCCAATGTTATATTTTGGGTCCTCGGTTATCATACAGATTATGGAGTCTTCGGATTCCTAGTCTGAATAGAATCTCAAGCTGGTCCGATCTCCGTCACTGTGAACCCAAAACGTACACAATACAAACTATTAATAAGAGTTCAGAGGCTCAGCAGGATTTCTCCGATCAAACACAATCTGACACTTAAGTCAACAACTTTTTGCAATTAACGGAAAGGAGCACACACTTCGAGGTATACAAAAATATGTTGTGAGTGCGTTGGAAGTGCGTGAATATAGGAGTGGGAGATTGATGAGCGTTAAGTGAAATGCCTAGCTCCCTGTTTGCATCGCAGAGGGTGACTCACTCTCGTAGCCCGAATAAGGCTGTAGGAGTTGGATTTGGGCACTGAGTCGGGAGTTTTTACTCTGGGGTGAGTGTCTCGCTGCACAATGTTAGGTTGAATGCCTGGAATCTGGTTTGTCCTCCCCCTCTTCCTGTGAAAGGAGAGGGAATTTATGGGATCATCTCTTTGGAGCTTTGGGCGCAAGAATCCTTCCTACTAGGATTCGTCAATCGTTGCCCAGTAGTGGTCGCCAACGTGTTAGTTGTCGCCTTGTGGTGGAGGGGAGACCGCCATATGTCACAGGTCACGTTTGGTCTACCTCTCACGTTGGGATTGGCCAGAGAACTACGTGCAGCAGCGTGAGCCGTGATTTGCAGCGCTGACCTTCTCCTGATTAGCTCGTCTTCTCTGTGTTGTTTCTATCGCCCTTCAGACGCATTAATAGGCTGCAAGCGACAACGATTGACTGCGAGTACTAGGCCGCCACGTAAGCTGTTTTGAACATTGGGTTTAGTCGGCCGTACAGGCTGCTGCTTCGCGGATTGGGCTTGGCATTTCCTTGAGCCTTACTGGTATTGGATCCAAGAGTTAGATTATCTACGATTTAATAATTAATATTTAATATATTAAACAATATAATATGAGTATATTTATTTGATCATTTAAAAAATATTAAAATATTTAAGTATTAATATGATAAATAATAACAACAAAAAATACACTGTTTATATATCTTTTAATATTAATTTTTATTCGTTGAATATTAATCTAACGGTTAAAGAGAGTTGTGGAGACTATGGCATCCGGATGCGTTGCAGCCTGCAGTGCGTCTTCGCATTACTATTTATATGTTGAATTGAGAAGGGAAAACTTAGAGTAAGGATATTTTGATGGCAGCCTTACTTCTTTCCTCACTAAAGCGGTTATTCGATTTCCTTTTAATTTTTCAAAATTCTTCTTTTTGAAACTTTAATTTCTTAAAAATTTGAAAGTTAAAATAAGTAAATGAAATAACATAATTTACTAAGAAATAACAACAAATAAATATGGGTAAAAACTTAGTGTTCACTAGCCAACAATGACTTACTTATTTCAAGCATTATACAATTCCAATTTAATGCCACTTTGTTTTACAGTGAAGTGTTTGGTGTTGTCAATTGTCTCTTGATACATTTCTCAACGGGTGTGTAAAATATTTCAATAGATATCCACCCTCGTGATCAATCTTTAAGGCTTTTATATTCCTCTCTGATTAATTCTCAACTAATATCATATATTTCCTAAAAAAGTCCAATTCTTAGAACTTATGAGAGTTTATATAAACATGATTGAACCTTATAAAATCATTTATAAATGTAAAAATACAAACCATCATGTCCTACCCTTGAATTTTTCAGACTATAGATATCATAAAAGACTATACATATAGGAAAGATACTCTAATATTTTTTTTAAAGTAGTTGTCTGTTTGGATTTCCCATTAGACAATGTTCAATGTGGGCAAATATAACTTAATATAAGGTCTTTTTTAACTCATCTAGCTATTCTATTTTGCCAGGTGTTGTCAAGTTTGGCAGGTCCGTACATGTGTTTACATTATCAGTGAAAGTCAAGTAAATAGGTGAATCATTAGAATATTAATAATTCGAATTCAACAGCATAAAACTATCCAAAATATATCCACAACCACGATTAATTGTTTCCAAATAAAATAAAACGTTGTTGATTTTAAAAGAAAATAGAAAGCCAAATCTCACTAAAACAATTACAGAAAGTTGCTTCCTATCTCTAAATATTAACAGATGGTGTAGCAATAGAGTGTATTGACCAGACAAATTTAGCTTGTCAGTGTCAACACAAAGTACTTTCACATTATTTTCATTTCTCATTTTTATGTTTGTACTCCCAACAAAAATTTGACAAATTTACTCTGTCTCTCACTATATGTTTAGTTACCAATAAAGCTATGGTCCATATAGGATAGAGTTAATAACTATGATATGGATAGTTACTAAAACTGAGTGAGAAGTGTCTATAAAAACATTCTTCGGCTCAATGCATTCATGAATGAAGTGGCTTCTGCAGTCGAAACAGACAATCTTGGACTCGTCCCTTTTCACCGTGTGCTTTCACATGCTATGCTATGCTTGATAGTCTCCTACTTTTTATACGCCGATCTAGAAGTTCCAACTTATTTGATCCAGGAGTTCCAACTTATTTGAGAAAGCAGTCATTGTTGTTGCATTTAAACCTAAATATCCTACGTAAATCTGAATGTACCATACCATATATATGGAACTACTAAGCTTGATCACCTCAAGGTCTAAGTGATGTTATCCAGAGTTTTGGTATTTTCATTGTGTCAAGTTTTGTCTCATAATGTGGCAATCTAAACTTCGAATGCGATCCGGGTCGGTTATGTGAAATCCTTAAGTCATATATATAACCATCATAAATAATATATAACTACTACTGTTTCATCGTAACATCTTGTAATAAAAGTTTGTCTCCTCAAAATACGAGAATAAAATAATAATAAGTGCTGACACATCCAAACTAACGAACACAGCCCTAAAATTAGTATGCTCCACTGTCACAAATACAAAATCTCCCCATAAAATAATAGTTGGACTCTCGGGTCCTTTACCTACATGATCATCAATAAGTGCTTGATTATCTACTAACTCTACTACCTTGCACTAATCTAGAATTACAAAAGTGTAAGGGTGAGTAAAAAATTCAATAAGTGATATAGTTAAGAATACAAAAATCATATATATATCTTGGATAATAATATAGCAATAGAAAGTAAAAGCAATACCGGTACTATGAAAGCTAACTATCATTGTCTGAGATTTTACACTACCAAGTAATCCTAACTCAAGAACAAAACAAATATCAACTATTAAGGATTACCATCAAACCCTCAAGACTATGAATACGACTTGGATTCCACTAAATTCAAATACAAACAATCAATTAGATTTCATCGAATCTATCACAACTAAGATTACTATTATAAGAGATGTATCAAGAATATTTACAGATTTTATTTTATCATTGTGAACGAATGATTACGTACTCATGCCTCATTGAATGGGTGGTAAACGTGAGGTAATCAATGTTCATAAGTTTGACATTTGATCACACATGTTTCCAAGGCTCTTGCCAACACATGATATTGGAACATATCCTGTCTCATCGCTAACACATGACATGGAGATACATCTCGTGTTGTTGGCAACATATGGCATGAAAACACATCTCGTCATATCAAAATGAGTATCCCTCATCATGATATCCATCAATATTTTAATGTGTATTGTTCATGTGACTATAAGTTTTTCTTCAAAATTATCAACCTCAATCCACTATAACATGAACTAAATGTTATACGACTCATACTTCTTGATATCATAGTCTCTTTATACAATCTCATCTATCCATTCATAGAATAACAAGCTGTAGGATATCAAAGGTCACGACATTCATTGGATTAAAGGGCAGACTAACCATTAATATCGACAAAAGAACATCTCCTCACTTTCTTATATGCTGATGTCTACTCTATTAAGGTCAACTCTAGGCTGACTACCTTGATCATTTTCCTCTAGGGTGTGTTTACATTGAGTAAGATGTCCTACCCTTCTATCCTGGCCTACCTCTCAACCTCTAAGGGAATCTCTACTACTACTTATTTGATCCCTTATATTATGCCTTGATCATCTGAATCTCTCAGATTTTCTAATTTGTTCAACCCCATGACTTAATTACCAAGGTAACCACCCCACTAAGCTACTATGGCCCATGGCCATCCTTAGATTCAACACGGAACTCATTCATTTACACTTGCCACTTAATAAGTATATCTAGGGTTTATCGATTCCCATAAGGGTATTAAGAAATCATAACTAACCCTTGCACTCTTAGCTAAATCAATCATATACAAGGTCAAATTACTATTCCATCCCTACATGATGCTAAGGTCTTGGCCATAGGGGTTTTGATTTCTTTTCCACCAATTCCTAACACAAATCTTACAATTTATTAGAATGCATGTAAATCATCATCACATTATTTCATAGATATACAAAACAACATAATAACTTACCACTTACATATTAATGTCATGCCCGACCTGCTTCTCGTATTAAAGAAAAGCAACATATTAAGCATATTAGTAAATATAAACGAAACATGGAGATCCATCAAATATTATAACATAAGCATTTAAATTTGACATCTTGTCTTCTAAGAGTCCACATTAAGCCACGACCAATATTTCCTTTTATCACTTGGAAGGCCACCCCCTTATTTTATCAAATATATTAGTAGATATAGAGATCCACTGCAAATTGAAATATAAGCATATAAAGCTCTCATCCTTACTTCTAAAAGCCGACATCAAGCCACGACTAAGATTTCCTTCTGCCACTTGGAAAGTCACTCTGTTATTTTATCATACATATTAGTAGACATAGAGATATGCTACATAAGTATGTAAAGTTGTCATTTTGGCTTCTAAAATCCCACATCATGCCCCAGCCACCTTTGCTTCTACCACTTAGAAGGATACTTCTCATTTCATTATGAAACTTTAGGCATTTTCGTATTAACTCATTAAAGATCACTCTTTTTCACCATAGACCAAAAAATCCATAAAGGTAGATTAAGAGCAACTTGGCCAACCATCAATCATGGAATGCCATGGATAATAAGGTAAAGAAAAGTTATCAATTATTATGCTAGAAGTTATAAAAAACCAAAACTTACACATGAGATAAGAGATAAGCTACCAAGACACCATTTTATTTATCTAGACGACTTTACTTAAAAGGAAAGAAGTGGATACTCAAAAATTGATACAAGACATCCTCTTTAATATATTGGAGAGCACATAAATTGGTGGACACAACCTTGTTGGGGTTAAGGGAATGCCGGTTACACACAACTGGGCGCAGCAGAAAACCCAAACTCCCTGTCAGTCGTTAGCTATCAATTTAGTAGGAATAAGAAACAAAAATATACAACATTTTTAACATAAAAATGTATCTCAACCAAGAGAAAATTCACGTGACAAACTCTGAACAAGCTTCCACTATATAAAGTTGGTTACAAAAATTTCTGAGACAGAATACCCGCAATACACATGAGACAGAATAAGAAAAAAATCTCTAGAGTTAGGAAACTTTTCTATTCTTTTATCTCACTGTTTTTCTTCTTTCCTTCCTCTCACTGGTAGAATATTCTACTAACTGATTTTATAAAGTGTGATGGTAAACGTTGAACAAGGAGAGCTTCCTTCCGCACTTTACTCAGTTCCACTCTCCTGCGTTCCACCGTAACTATCCAGCTGCTCTCGTTGTGGGGGCATTTTGCCGCCCCCACAGGTGGTGCACTCTGTTACCCAGGCACTCTCTTCTGAAGCACCTAGTGTGCTCTTATAAAGACCACAGCTCCAAATCATCTACTCACTACTCACATAATCTAATCTTGGAGATGATTTGTCACTCCAACTTTGTCCATTTTCTATAACTTCACCAGTTTTTATACTTTTTCAAACATGTATACTTTGCAGGTCAACCTACTCTATTTAGATAGCACATGTCCTGCAGGTTAGCTATCTACTCTGTAAAATTTATCAACTCTAAAAAGTCAACTCATCTATAAGTTAGCTACCTACTCTGTCAGACAAGCTATCATCGACCATCACCTAGTGTCCTCAGTCTTCACTAGTCTCTTTGGCCATCATCACTTGCTGACCATCCAGCCTTTATCCATTCCAGCCAATGCACACTGGAATTCCATACCGAAATTTCATTCCAAAATTTCATCCTGGCAATTGCATATCAAAATTCCATACCAACAATTGCATTCCAAAATTTCATATCAAAATTTCATACCAGCAATTGCATTTCAAAATTTAATACCGATAAATTCCTGCCTTGCATTCCAACCTTTCATTCCAAAATTTCCATACCAAAAATTCTATTCCGAAATATGCCACTCCAGCATTTTCCATTTTGGCAAAATGCCACTCTGACATTTTTCATTTCGGCAAAATGCTCCTCCGGAATTCCACTCTGAGATTTCCCTCCTTTGCAAACGATCTCTCCGAGATTCGCCATCTTGGCAAATGGTTACTCCGAGATTAGTCCACCTTGGCAAATGGTCACTCTGCGATTTGCCACTCTAGCAAATGGTCACTCTGTGATTTGCATTCTTCGACAAATGGTATTGTCCGAGATTTTCCACTCTAGCAAATGGTATTCTCTGAGATTTGTCACTTTAGCAAGTGGTCATTCTGATCATTACTGCAGCCAGTTTGCAGCACTCCAAGTATCGCACAAAATATGTGCGATCCGATGACGTGCCCGTTTGTTGAGCTATCCACAAGGAAGTGATCAAACCCAACAAACATTCCCTCATGACCTTGTGGGGAAAAACTTTGCCTTTTCTCGGTGATCGTCATCACCTGCTTTTCGTAGCTTGCCCTCAATTGGGATTCCGACGTTGGCCTCTGCAAGCCTAAATAATACCTTCTTTCGCTCCACTGAACCTCGAGTAGTCCAACTCTCCTTTAGCTTATTCTCCGCGGTCAAATCATTCCTCATTGAATTCCGCATTGGCCACTTCAACTCCACCCTTGGCCCTGCTGACTCTACCCTTGGCCCACAAGCTCCGCCCTCAGCCCTACTCAGCTCCGCCATTGACCCTACTGGCTCTGCCCTGAACCCTAGTCAGCTCTGTCCTTGGCCCTACTGGCTCCGTCCTTGGCTTTGTTTAGCTCCGAAGTGCTTTTACTGTCCTTTCCCACTCCACACTAAATGGCAAACTCCACAATGACGACACCGTCAAGCCAAGGTTTACAACCTACGCTCTGATACTACTTGTTGGGATCAAGTAGGCTCTGATACAACTTATTGGGGTTAAAAAAATGCCGGTTACACACAACCGGGCACAGCAGAAAACCCAAACCCACGTTAGTCGTTAGCCACCAATTTAGTAGGAACAAAAAATAAAAATGCATAACATTTTTAATATGAAAAACCTTCTCAACCAAAGAAAGAATTACATGACAAACTCTGAACAAGCTTCCACTATGTAAAATCGGTTATAAAAGCCCCCGAGATAGAATACCCGTAACACACTCGAGACAGAATAAGAAAAATAATCTCCAGAGTTAGAAAATTTTCCTAACCTCTTATCTCTCTATTTTTCTTCTCTCTTTTCTCTCATTGGTGATGCACTCTACTAACTGGTTTTACAAAGCATGGCGGCAAACGGTGAATAAGGAGAGCTCCCTTCCGCACTTTGCTCTATTCCACTCTCATTCTGCGTTCTACCATTACTATCCTGCCACTCTCGCTGTGAGGGAATTCTGTCGCCCCCACAGATTGTGCACTCTGTTGCCCACATATTTTCTTCTAAAGCGACTGGTGTGCTCTTATAAAAACCCTGACTCTAAATCATCCACTCACCTTGCCTTATCTTACAGATAATTTGTCACACCAATTTTATCTTTTTTTGCGGCTTCACTAGTTTTCATACTTTCTCAGACACGCATGCTCTGTAGGTCAACCTGCTCTACTTAGATGGCACATACCCTACAAGTCAACTATCTGCTCTATAAAACTTACAAACTCTGAAAAGTTAACTACTCTACAAGTCAGTTACCTGCTCTGTAAGACAAACTGTCCTCGACCATCACCTAGATTCCTTGGTCTTCACTAGTCTCTTTGATCATCATCCCTTACTGACTGTCCGACCATTATCAATTACGGCCAATGCATTATGAAATTCCATACCGGAATTTCATACTGGCCATTGCATTCTGAAATTTCATTTTGGAATTCCATACCGACAATTGCTTACTAAGATTCCATACCGACAATTGCATTCTGAAATTTCATACCGAAATTTCATACTAGTAAATCCATATTGGTAAATTTCTACCTTGCATTCTAGAATTTTTATACTGAAAATTTCATTCCAAAAAATGTCGCACTGACATTTTTCATTCCGACAAAATTCCACTCCGGTATTTTTCATTCCGACAAAATGCCACTCCGACATTTGACACTCCGAAATTCCACTCCGACATTTGCCTACTTTGCAAATGGTCTCTCCGAGATTTGCTCACCTTGGAAAATGATCACTCCGAGATTTGCCCACCCTGACAAATCGTTACTTCAAGATTTGCCACTCCGACAAATGGTCACTTCAAGATTTGTATTCTACGGAAAATGGTCTTCTTCGAGATTTGCTACTCTGGCAAATAGTCTTATCTACGATTTGCCACTTTGACAAATGGTCTTCTCCGAGATTTACCACTCTAGCAAATGGTCATTCTGGTAATTGTTGCAACCAGTTTGTAGCACTCCAAATATCACACAAAACCTGTACAATCTGATGATGTGTTTGTTTGTTGAGCCACCCACAAGGGAGTGATAAAAACCAACAAACTTTCTTTCACGACTTTGTGGGGAAAAACTTTACCTTTTTCCGGCGACCGTTTTGCCTGCGTTTCGGCAACTTTTCTTCAATCAGGATTTTGACGTTGGCCTCCGCAAGATTGAATGATACCTTCTTCTACTTCACTAAACCTAGAGTAGTCCAACTCCCCTTCAACTTCTTTTCCGCGATCAAATCATTCTCCCTTGTATTCCGCCTTAGTCACCTCAGTTCCACCCTTAGCCCTGTTGGCTCCGCCCTTAGTCTTGCTCAGCTCCATAGTGCTTTTACTCTAATTTATTTAGTGTCTTATGATCCCTCTAACGAACATGTCAACTTTTATTATTAGGCTTACTTGATCCATTATTTTCAAACAATTAAACAATTTTTAAAAAAAATTACCGAGCAACGATAGTTCAAAAATGCACTAACAATAATGCCATATATTTATTTTCAAAAATAAATATGACAAATCAATGGCAAGAAATACAGTATGTAATATAAATATAAGTACTTAACTTCATTATTATCATATAGAATTGTACATTATTCAGACAGAAATTTAAACAAAACCATGTATTTCATGCATCAATAATTGAATTAACAAATTTCAGATGCTACTACCAAAAACTATATACTCAACACATCATTGATTATTAGAGTGTCCCCTATGTTGAGTTTAAAGTCCATCAACTATATATTTATTATCTTAATAAATATTTACAAAATGTTCACAGCAGCAGAGTTGGGTAGCGCTGGTCTCTTAGACAAATGTAATTCATGGGCCATGCTACTCGTAACCCAACTTGATCCATTATAAACAATATTAAGCCATATCAAATATAACCCAACACAACAAAACATGTCAGGTCAAGGGATGGATAGCCCGTGGCACAATTAGATTATGCCTGGAACGGCCCATTATATATATATATATATTAAAGGAACAGTCGCCTTTTGCTGTTACTTTTTTAATATAAAATAAAAAGATTAAAAAAATTTATACATATTCTTATTTCCTCATCTACGTATAATTTTTCCTATTGTGACATCCCACGTCCTAACCTGTCATTAACGTTATTCAAATCGTATTATCTTTTATTCATCTATATATAAAAATCTTGATATACACAAGATCTAAATATATTACCACACTATGGGTGACTCTTACATCAATTCAACAACAATGTTATATCAGTTTCATGTTAAGGAGATATGCCTACTTAATTAACCATATACAAATCTACAGAAGCAATACACAACAAATGACAACTGAGATAAAATCATCATATATTTATATATTATATCATATATAATCCTCAAAAGTTGTCTTGATACTTTACATCGTATCCTTCTGAAAACCTATATCCAAATAAAACTAACTACAGTACATACTACTAAAATATAAAGCAGCAAAATAGCATTCCCATAGACATGTACAAAATCCTTCACTCTTCGGTCCTATTTATCAGGCAAAAACTCGTATGGGTCATCTGAATGGTTAGTAAAATAGTAAAAGAGTGAGCCCAATACACAATAAGGTATAATATATAATAAAGATCATACAATCTTCTTTATTTAAAATCTAATAATAAGAAGAGGAATCATCATGGAATAACATGACTAAAAATATGGTCAAAATTTTTATGCAATTTTTTTCTGATATCTTACATTGATTCTTTTTTGTTCTTCCTTTTAGACACTACTAAAAATTTTCTTTTCTTATTTTTTTTAGGAACTTGGACCAGTAGGCCTTACTAACTAAATGAGTAATTGTTCAAAATCTGGATTGTATTCTTGTATACACAATCAAAGGCCTACACTTCTATTCAAGACTCAGGGGTGGGTCATCTACATATTATTCCCTATAAATGGGGCCTAAATTACATAGTAATACATTCTGATCAGACAACAATCTTCAACCATCATATACTAAGGCAAGCCCGAATAAACTATTTGTTGATTAGTCTTTGATCCAATTTCTTACTTTATTTAAATTTTTTTTTTGTGAAAACTCTAAAGTTATTCTTGGTATTTATTTTTAATTTTTTTGTTTTGAAAGAAAATAATCATACTTATTCTAATAATTATATTTTTTAATATTATATAAAGCTTTTATTTAACTTTCATAAATAGGGTTGAAACTTAGTATTTAAATATAAAAAAATGTAGCAAAACATCAAGTCTTGTAATATATTTATATGCTAAAAATCAGAATTCATACTTGATGTGTTTGGTTGAGTTGGTTGGCGGTTTGATATCCGATTGCCGATTTGATATCTGGTTTTGTAGACGATTTGGCATACTTTCCACGGGCTAAAAATCTAACATCAATACATGATTCTTTAACCGGTTCATTGTCAATTTTAGGCTAGTTCGGACTGTTTTAATATAACTCCATGAGCTAAAAATTTTAGCATTCTTTGGGCCGGTTCAGCTATTAATTTAAAGTCCGATTTAGTGGCTGATTTAAGGCAAATTTTACAGGTCGATACTTTAACATCATCTTATAATACTTAGACTGATTTGTCTGCCAATTCAGTCGGTTTAAGGCTCGGTTCAGGGCCAGTTCAATGGCTGCCATTTCAGCATTAGCATGGTTGCTATTCATCTGGTTCTATTGCTATTTATGAGCCCGATTCAGTGATCAATTTTGTAAGATTCTAAATATTTTTATTATTTGATGAGAATAAATTATCCAATTAGTTATAATAACTATTTAACTATTTTTAGTAATTATTTAGATATAAGATTTCGTAATTGGACTTAAAATATGTGTTTAAAATATTTGGACCGTTGAATTGAGTATAGATATTTAGAATATTAGTTTGAATTTAGTTTAATTAGTGGATTAGGTTATTGATTAAACTAGTATAGATTTAAATTAAGTAGACACGAAATATTTAGGCCTAATAAATTGGATGGATCGATAGATTGAGTTTGGATTGTTAGACCATTAATTAAATTTAGATTAAATAGTAAATTAAGTTAATTTTGAACCAAACTAATTAAACAGATATTTATCTGACGGACCTTAGTTTATTAAGATTCATTGACTTAAAATATAATTAGTTTAAAAGAAATTAAATATATATATATATATGTTGGGTCCCATGAGTCAGGCCCAAGCCCACGAAGCAAGTAGCGGCCCATGAAAGAATCAGAGGCCCGCGAAGGAAGGCCAGTCCAGTCCAACGGAAATAGGCGCGAAGCCACACCAGCAGAAGCCAACGGAAACCTGCAGTGCATTAAATGCGCCGCTGAATACAGGCGAGAAAGGCGGAAAGGCTAGCCAA
>JAOVVI020001043.1:0-18920 GCA_028571085.2 Nepenthes alata | reverse complement strand
AGCTGCTGTGGCCTGAAAACCCAGCTGGCCCTTGGTGTAGCTCCACCGGCTTGCAACGACTTCACTTTACTGGACTGACCTTCCTATTAAACGCGCAAGATGTGACAACATCCTCTGACAAAGGATGAGTACAGCGTAAGAAGGCACCTGATCGGAGCCTTAGGTGACAATAGCTTCACAGCTTAGCCGTTAAAACAAGAGTTATGATTCCAAAAATTACATCGTGCATCCAGGGACATCAAATGCAAGAAAAGTAGCTACTCTTAATTTGTCATGTATATACATAAATACCAGGTGTTGTCAAACAACAGAAAAGGAAAAGGAACTATACAAAAGCAATGTTAGCCTTACGAATCTGATGGGCTAGCCTCTCCTAGGAAGTCTCTCAAGCGGGAGCTGTCAGAGATCCCGGTGTTTCCTAGATGAAAGATGCTCACGGAGACACCCGGAAGCATGACAAATGCAATCCGACGACACAAATGGACGCCATTCGAGAACCTGGCATCAAGTGCAAGGCGCACCTCCTCTGGAGTCAACCGCAACCTAAGGTCTGTGGAAAGGTGAGAGATGTCGCCCTCCAGAGTGCAGGTCAATCCCCTCAGCTGCTCAGCCTCCTGCCTCAAGCGTGTGCTCTCCTACACTAGCCGCTCGTTCTCTTCCCTCAGCCGATCATTTTCCTCCCTGCGCGCACTAATTTCAACTCCCACGCGTTGAGCTGTCTCCTGCTCAGACTCTTCCCTGACACGGTGAAAGTATCTGCATAGTTGAATGAACACCGTGTTGAGGGAGTTGGGTGCCTCGAAGACCTGCAAGGGAAAACGAGAGATAAAAAATTCTCAGAATTCTAGTCAGTAGAGAAACGCACAATCCAGCACGGTCACACTTGAGTGAGGGACACATCCAGGTGATGCAGACCACCTCCTAACGCTGACAAGCTCGGGGGCTCTATGTGTTCAGCAACGACCTCCACAGAGCTGGGAATGTCTGTAGCCACAGGTGACTCGGGAATGCTTGGGGGCTCCGGCTCCTAAACCATCCCTACCGCAGCAATCCCTAAAGCCAAGACAGTGCCAGGCAGACTAGCAATCCGTTCGGCCTTGACTTCCTCCTCGACGGCAGCACTCTCCTGGGCGCACGCCTCTGAAGGCGTCCTATCAGGCGATCTGGTGAGCTCTAGAGTCCCTATCAGCTCTAGCGCAAGTTCCAAGACGCCAGCCTCCTCGGCCTCCTTAGAATCTAGCGCGTCAATCTCCACGATCAGTACAAAGGCTCGGCCGTTGCCTCCTGCGGCTCAATATCTGATGCCTGCTCTGGAGTGGGGCTCACAGCATGTGTGGATGGCCCCTTAGCAAGCCTTCGTGACCTTCAGGTGGAAGTTCCTTTGGCTTCTCTCAACCTCTTCAGCGAGGCCTCCACCTCTTCGTTTGAAGAAGTCTCCAACAGCAAGCAATTGTCCCCTACGTCTCCACCTGACAGCTCCTAGAGTACGATGGCCCCAAGCTTCTTCTTCTCTGGGCCAGCGATGGCCCAACTAGACTCCGGTCCCCACTTTGTGGCGGCATGGGCATGGGAGGTCAAATAGTAACCTTGGATGGAAAACGTCTTCATCTCCGAGTGGATGGTAGCGACTAGCTTCGCCGCCTCACCCATCTCCTCGGTGGCCACGTCTCCACGAAAGAACCTCGGGATTGGACCCCACTTGGGAGAGAGCTCCGAATCTGAGGCCTCTTGTAGAAAGAAAAAATGGTCTTTCCAGTTCTTCACCAAGTTCAGATTGGTCCCCTTAAAGTGGAAGCCGGTATGGGGAGATACCGAAATCCAATCCTCAGACCCCGTGAAGTAGAAGATGACCTTCACCGCGTTAGCATCGAACATGCAAGAATGAAGGCAGGCGAAAACACACAAAGTAACCAAATAGCGCACGGCGTTAGGGTGGAGCCTCGCGACAGGGACGCCGAATGCCTCAACAAGTGAATACAAATTTCATGGCATGGGATAACAAAACCCTCACTTCAGATGGTGCTCATAAATGGCAATGAAGCCCTCTAGAGGGGCATTGGCCCGATCAGTCGAGCTAAGAGTGCGGTAAGCCACACCACTGGGGACCCCATAGCCCACGATCAATGCGGTAATGGCGCTCGTCGTCAATACAGACCCAATGTTGTTCACCCCATGGCAAACTATGCGAGAAACTTGGGAGGAGGAGGGAGAACTCTTCTTCACAATCTCTTTCTCTCAAAGAAATATCAGAAGCTCTCAGTGCAAGGAAGTGCAAAGAATGGAACCCGTTAAGACGCTGCTTAAATAGGCAGTAGGGTGCCATTGCTTGGGAAAGTTAATCGGCATTTCGCTTGATGGTTAGGCCACACGTCCATTTAGCAGAAGCACCGTGAGTTCCCAAATGCCAGCCAATCATGGAACCTGCCAGATTGCAGATCGCCATCATCCGCCTGCTAAAATCCCAACTGTCACACCTGCATTTAATGCGGGATTCTAACTGCCAGGATTGGCGGCAACATGGCTTCCATGACCCGTATCTAGAAGGAAAAATTAACCGCTCCAGCATAATAAATGACAGTAAATAAACCGCGTAGTTAAGTAAAAAATTTTATTATATCCACTAATAAACTCTTTTTACAGCAGGAGGCAGCTAGTGGCCGCAGATTACAGTTAATTGTCCTCTCCGGGCCCGGAAGGATCTGGGACCCTGTACTCCGTCAAATACGCGCGCGTCGGAGCACCTGAGTTTTGAGAGTTTAGGACGCCGATGCGGACATTTGGCTCCTCCAGCATGACTATCCTCCGACTAAGACATATACCGTCCTAGAACCTCCTTTCCAGTGCAGGAGCCACCTCCTCCAGCCTGAGCCTTGACCTCAACTCTGCCTCCAATCGCGCACATTCCTCGCCAAAGTGTGTCCGGAATTATTCGAACTCCTCCTGAAGAGCTGAAATGCGATCCCGAGCCTGCATATTGGCATCGGTAAGCCTCGACGCCCTTGCTTCTGACTCCATCCATGCTCGCTAAAAGCACGTCGTGCTAGCCTAAGCCTACTCGACCACGCTAGCAGTGGCTTGAACGCGGGCTTCCATGTCTTCCATGGTCCTGGCAACTTGATCAAGTGCGGGGTCCACTTACCGAGGCCTTTGGTGCCATGAGGAAGTGGATGCCCCCTCCATCTCAAAGCTCAGTTTCGCCCTCAGAAATCTTATCGGTCCTACTACAGAGGCCTCTGAGTGACAACCTTCTGCTGCTACAGTGCCAGGTGCAGCCTCATCATTGATCCTTGAGGCATGCGTCCCCTCACAGATTCCCCAGAGGACAGAGCAGATTCTGATGAAGAAGACGATCTTTCCATTGGTGTAGAGATAAAAGGAATCAAAGATAATGCACGTTTCACGCTCTTGAAGCCACTGAAGGACGCAAAGGCCTTGGATGGAACTCAGGCATTTAAATGGCCAAAAACCGCCTAGTGAAATGGCATCGCCCCGAAGAAGAAGTGTTTTAGGAGAGAGCCAACAAGCTCCTTCCACGTGGTAGACCCCAGAAGCGTCACGCCTTTCCAAAGTAAGTCATTATGACGCGGTGCCCCAAGGCCTCCTACGTAATCAATGCATCAGAATATTCGGTGGATGTGACGTCTGCCATCATTGTTTGATGTCCCTGGGCGACAAATGCCTGCGATCTTTTCCCGCCACGTCCTCTCGTTGACGGTCTGCATGGGGACTCTAGGGATGACGTTGGCGGAACAAACCGTAGGTAACGGGGAATGCACAAGAGCACAGATTGGCATGTACGATGGCGAATGGGTCTTACAGCCCTTGAAATGTGGCGTGTGAAGCATGAAAAGGAAGAAGATGCATGCGACAAAACAGAAATATAAAGGAAATAGTTGCTGCTTTTATTAATCAAAGTTTCCTTTAGAAATTATAAGGCTTGCGACAGTGAAAGTATAAAAAATGGAAAGATACAACACGGAGCATAAAGCTTGGAATAGAGGCTCCGGATGCTTGAAGCCTTATCGGGGAAGGCGATCTACACCAGATCTCTCTGGCTTTGCAGCCAAAGCCCCGATCCGCCCAAGCATTCGAGCCACCGGTGCTAGCCAAACCCGAAGGTTCATCAAATGTCAACAATAGTGGCAGAACCAGCACCCATAGCAATAGTCCCAGTGGGACGCGGCTAGCCCGGGCTCCTCCTATAGGGACTCCACCTTCCACCTCCTCTCTAGGTGGCACATATGATGAAGCAGGCGCGGTGCTATCCCGAGGACAAAAGGCCCCGTGATAGCTCCGCAAGGACCCTCCCGCACACTAGGAATCATGCCACCCGCGAGGAGGGCATATAACAGCGGTAGAGTTTCCAAGCCACCCTTATTAGTATAAGAAACCACCCGTGATTGGGGCTTGAAGACAGTCTTCAGCAGAAGCTTCAGGTCTCCAACAAGTTCATTCAATTCCTTTGCGAACTCCCGCTGGGAGTGGAACAAGCCAAGGGCCTTGCATCACTCCTCCGAGAATCGGCCAAGGCTTGGGTCTCTCCAGATGGGGACTCCGCTATTTATGGGTGAGCCAGTGCCCTGTTCGCGCCCAACAGAGCACAACGCCCGATAGCCGTCATTCACAAAACAGGAAAGTCCTTGATACAGGCGCCCATTCTTGCGTACAAACCCTTCCTTTTAGAGCACCGAATCTCTGCGGCGTCTAAAAAGCCTGGGTGATTACTCGAGGAAGATGAGATGCCAGAAGAGGACAAGGTCTAGGGCATCTCGATGAAGGACACGCGATGGCTAGCTAAACCCTCAGAGGACATGCCAAGACTCGACTATCAGTAGACCCAGACATGGGGGGCTAGTGTTGGGTCTAGTATTGATAAGACCCACTGATTACAAGGCCCAATCCATAAAATGCTAGCCTAGATAATTAGCTCAGCCCAAAACTTGAAATAACCTACGTGGCAGCCCAATACCTGCAGCCAATAGGCACCTCCTGCAGCTCATTAATGCGGCTACAGAAAGGCAGATGCAGCATAGAAAGGGTGAGCTAATGGGGGAAGGTCAACCCTGCCAACTGTGTCGTGCACCGTTTCCTACAACTGGCCAGCCAATCCTTGTACGAGAATGGTTAGCGATGTATGGTGGTCTCCTCACTGTCACAAGACGATAACTGACACCACTGACTGCCACCAGCAATCAACGGCTGGCGAATCCTTGCAGAGAGTATTCTCGGGCCCAAAGCTCCACACCAAAAAGCCTATAAATCCCCTCTCCTTTTACAGGAGAGAGGATCAAATCCCAGATTCCAATCTCCCGATTCGATTCTCAATCTGATTCTGAATCGCTAATCTGAGCTTAGGCATTGAGGCGATCACTCTTCGAGTTCTTGCTCTCAAACTTACTCCAAGCGCCAACTTTTCACAGCCTCTCCGAGGCTACAAAAGTGAGCCACACGTTGCAATACATCCTGGGAGCCAGGCCTCCCACAAAATGCTTAACGAGTCCCATACTCTTACATCCACACACTCCGCCGCACACTCAACATATTTTCGCGCACCTCTGAACGTGCGTCTCTTTCCGTTTATTGTGGGAGGTTACTGACTTGAGTATTAGAGTATTTTCTGTGGGAGAAATCCCATTGACCTATGACATTTTATTTGTAATTTGTATTGTACAGGTTTCAGGTTAACAGTAACAGAGATTAAACTTGCTCGCAATCTTGTCCGGACAACAAGGAATCCAAAAGCTCTCTAATCTGTACAATAACCAAGGACCCAAAACATAACAAAAATAATTTGTTTCAACAACATATTCTTTGAAAAACATATTTCAACAACAATTTCTGCATACAAAACACATGTTTGAATGAAAGAATATTGAAATTGTTCGATCCAATCTAACATGGCATAATAACATTATTTAAACCAATTTAACAAAAACTATCTTCCATGATTAAGATTTCAATATGTTTTATTGTAGATAATGTCTGATCCAATCTAATCTTTGTTTCGGTAGAAAATTAAATAAGACTTCTATAAGTCTGATCAAGTATATATTTTGCATATACTGCGTTCTTTTTACTCGCGAATAGTTCATAAATTTCAGACAATATATCATAAAATTGCTCTGTCCTTTATTCATGTTTGTTAATTAAAACACATTAAAATCACCAAATAGTATGGCAAATTTCATTCCATTGTATTATAATGATTGCTATTTTCTTTTTCTTCTTATTAGAGAAATTGATGTATAATTAATCCATTATAACAAATCACAATATATGCAAATATTAGGAACATAAGTTGTCTAAATAAAAATATTGAAGAGTAAGATAACTAGTCGATAAAGATTCATACTTTTGAATTGGTTGCTCACAACAGCAACGAATCAGGCAACACATGTTGAAAATGTAATTTGGTGTCATAGCGCCTATGACGATCCACAGGGGTTGTTGGATTAAATCCAACGACCCTCCATTTTTATTATTTAAAAAAATTGTTTAAAAAAAAGGAGGCACCTGCAGTCGTCGGATAAAAACGCATCTGACGACTGTGAGTAAGATTTAAATAAAAATATTTTTTTTAGTAAAAAGGGAAGGACATGCAGCCGTTGGATGCATTTTGCATTCAACGTCTACAGCTTTGTCTAGGGAGGAAATAAGAAAACCCTCGTCTTACCCATGTGTTCCTTCAGCACCCGTTCTCTCTCTCTCTTCCTCTCCTCTTCTTCATTTTGCTGCGCGATGCCATTGTTTTCATAGTCGCCCTGACCGTCGCCATAGCTCGAGAAAGAGAGTATCTGTTGCCGCGGTCATTATTTGGTGTTGCTGTTGTCTACCGTCACTGTTTAGAGCTGCCGAACTATTCATTGTCGCATATCATGTAAGAAATCTCATCCATTTCTTAAAACCAACTACAAATCTATCTTATTATTATTAAAACTCTGCAGACGCCGAACATTTAGGTCACCGAATAAGAACAGTGCTTATTACTCTATTCAACAGTGATATTCAAAAGAAAGAGAGAGAGTGGGGCGTTGAAGGAACAAATGGGGAAGACGAGGATTTTCTTATTTCCTCCCTAAACAATGTCGCAGCCGTTGGATGCAAAATGTATCCAATGGCTGCATGTCCTTCTCTATTTACTAAAAATAATTTTTTTTTTAAATTCTTATTCACAACTGTCGAATACGTTTTTTATCCCACGGCTGCAAATGACTCCTTTTTTTAAGCAATTTTTTTTTAAAAAAAATAATGAAAATGGGGCATGTGGAGCGTCCTAAGCGTTGCAACGCCTCTGGCGTCGCAGCACTCCCATGTTCCACCAGAAACAGCAAAACTACAGAATCAAACATGGGTTGCAGAAATAGCAATGTTAGAGAGACCGGAAGTTCCAAAAAATCCAAAACATAATTGGGGTTTTGCATTAAATCCATACCGGAATCAAAACCCATAGTCAAAATCCAAAAAACTTAGACCGGAAGTTCTATAATTTTATGGAATTAAAACTAGGGAATAATTACATTAACTAGAGTTTTGCTCATATTAACAAATTGCACATAACGACAACAAATTAAAGTTAGAATTTTGTACATCCCAACTATAAATTTATGGAATAATTTTTCATAAATTTGATAAATAAAACAGCAAAATTAAATTAGGGTTCCACATATCCCAATTACAAATTTATGAAAAAATTTCTAATAAATCCGATAGCAGAAGATTGCGAAATCAAACTAGGGTTTTGCACGAATAAAATAAAATAAGAAATTCATAGAAATTTTTAAATATTCTTACATTCTGCAAATCTGTAATGTAAAGCGACTGAAATATTAAAAATAAGTCAAACTTTTGAACGTTCTGATAGAAAATGGTGGAAGATAGTGAGAGAAGAAAGACAGATTTGAAGGGCTGATGAAAGAGGAAATAGGGTTTGGAGTGGAAGAAAATGGTAGAAGCCATCGAGAAAATGAGCAAGGAAGAACAATGAAAGTAGTTCAATTGAGAGAATGCAGCAAAGGAGGTAGGGTTTTGAGAAAGAGAAACGTCGTAGATGCCAATTGACTAAGAGAAAAGGAAAAGGTATTTTGAAAATAAAAAAAAAGATAAAATATTGGAATAGTTATTCTAGATATTTGAGAATAAAAATATCTAATAAAATATAATATTTTTTATTTTTTAAAATTTTAAAATAAATATTTTTTTAAAAATGTTTATTTTATATTATAATATAACTAAATAATAAAATAAATATTTTATTAAAAATAAAATAAAAATAAAAATTTTATTTTCATTAATCAAACTCAACTTTATATGTTGATACGAGCCTACTTATTGCGGATCATATTTCTCTCAAATGAACTCCTCTACCGCGAATTTCCGATTGCCACTATAAATACCCTTGAATCCCTGTCACGAAGCACCAGCCCGCACCCGTCTCTAGGTCGTCCGTCCCTCCTCGCAAGGTCATCGCTACGAGGTTAGTTCTAGGGTTTGTAGAAATCGTAAGTCAGCCGTTAAAGCCGGCTTCTTGATTAATCACAGGCCAAATCATGAGGACTCGAAACGCCGATACTCCTAAATCGTCGACTCCTGCGAAGAAGACGCCGCCGACTAAGAAATCGATCATCAAAACTCCAACGCTGCCGGTTTCAGCAACATCTGCTGAATCAACTCTGGAGGTAGCTTCCCCTAAGTCTTTCGGCGTAAAGCAGACTCCTGCTGTCAAATCCCAGCCGGTGAAGAGCGTCGAAACTGAAACTACTCCGACTCCAGCACCAAACACCGATGAGAAGCCTGGGGTTGCAGGTAGTCAAAATCTTAAAAAGAACGTGTATTAGTTATTAGATTTTTTTTTCTCGTTGTTTCGTTCAAGTTAATGTATTTACCTTGCTTTTTATTGAATCGAACTTGAATGTGGGGAAAGGGAACAGTAATTTTGCGCTTGAGAAAAGGTTCTTATTTATGTAGAGACAAGGAATGGAGAAGTTTGGTTCGAATATTGATTTTTAATTGATCAAACCCTAGCGTTGTTATCGTGGTGCTGGCATTGTCTCAAACGATAAGGGTGTATTCCTTTTGGTAATAGCTTGTTTTTCAAATGTAAAATAATAACTCTGTTGCAATTTGGTATGAAAAACATGTCCGGGTGAAGGGGGAAGGGGTTGATATGGTGGGCCAAACATTTAAAGTGGCTCCTTCGCAGAGGAGCTGGAGTTAGTCGAAGAAAATAATATCACGGTGGTTAGAGGGTTGTAGTGTTTAATCATGTATCATTTTCTAGGACTTGTTAATGATTGCTGTGATTTCTGGAAATTGGTATCAATCTATTGGTGTAGCGTGTATATTCTAATGCCATTTATAACATTTTAATGTCATACACTTGATGGTTAATTGAAGCAGCAAAGGCATCTGGTGGAAATGCTCAGATAACTCCAACCGCCAAAGAACCTCAGGCAGCTCCAGCCAACAAAAAAATGACAAAAAGAGTGGTGAGGAAGAAGATTATAAAAGCTAAGACTCCTGTTTCAGCCAAGGTTGAATCTGCTCCAACACTAAAATCGAGTGAAGCTGATGAGGTAAAGGTAGAAGAATTGTCGAAGGAGGAAGACATCGTTGATGTGAAGACTATAGAATCTCCAAAGGTGGAGGAGAAAGTTGCTAATAAGGATGTGGCTTCTGGAGATACAAATCGTCCAGTTGCTTTACAGGCTGGAGAGGTAGAACATTCTGCTGTAAAGGCTGGAGAGTCTCAAGATAAGGGGAAAGGCAAAATAGATGTTGAGGGGGTGCCAGTTTCTGAACTTAGGGGGACTGTGAAGACAGAATCACTTATCGAGAAGGTTGTGAAATCTGCGGAGAAAGAAGAATCCAATGTAGTGGAGGAGGATAAGGAAGAGCAATTCGAGGAAGAAGTAGAGGATATGACAACAACAGAATATGGTGAAAAGGAACCAGAGGATAATCCAGATAATATGGACGAAGACACCACTGAGAATGTGGAAAATGAAACTTATAATCAAAATGCTGATGACGAGCATGCTGATGAGGAAATTGTGGAGTATGGTGATGATGAAGCCTTTGTAGAACCTGGAGAGGAAGATCTTCAGGATGACGATGGGTTAGATGCTGGTGAGGAAGCTAAAGCTTTGGAAGAGGAACATATGGAATTAACAGCTGCAGCAGAGGAGCGCAAGATTAAGAAAGAACTAGAAGTTTTTGTTGGCGGATTAGATCGTGAGGTTGTGGAGGATGATGTGAAGAAAGCTTTTGAGAAGGTTGGAGAGGTGGTTGAAGTTAGGTTGCTTAAGGATCCCTCAACCAACAAAAACAGGGGGTTTGCATTTGTGACATTTGCCACTAAGGAACAAGCAAGTCGAGCCTTGGAAGAAATGAAAAACCCTGTTGTATGGATCTTTCTTCCAATGATTGTTTTTAATTTTACAACTCTCTACGTTTAACTTTTGTCCCCATTTCTATTTGACAGATATGTGGGAAGCGATGTGGGACTGCACCTAGTGAGGACAATGATACCTTGTTCTTGGGCAATATTTGCAATACGTGGACCAAGGAAGCGGTAATATACCTAGGTTTTCTGATGATTGTTGATTACCAAGTCCCCTCTCCTTTCAGTTTTCTTCATTCTGGTTTTCTAACCCAACATGGTGTGGCAGATAAGACAAAAGCTTATGGATTATGGTGTAGAAGGTGTTGAGCACATTACTCTTGTCCAAGATCCTCGACATGAGGGGTTAAGTCGTGGATTTTGCTTTATTCAGTTCTCTTGTCATGCTGACGCAATGCTTGCCTATAAGAGGCTTCAAAAGCCGGATGTTATATTTGGCCATGCTGAGAGGACCGCCAAGGTAGCTTTTGCTGAGCCTCTGCGTGAACCTGATCCAGACGTTATGGCAAATGTCAAGTCAGTTTTTGTAGATGGTCTCCCTCCTCACTGGGATGAGGATCGTGTTAGGGAGCATTTTAAACATTATGGAGAGATTGAGCGCATTATGCTAGCTCGAAATATGTCCACTGCGAAGCGTAAGGATTTTGGTTTTGTTGACTTCAGTTCCCATGAAGCTGCTATTGCTTGCATTGAGGATGTCAACACTAGAGAATTGGTTGATGGGAAGTCAAAGGTGTTCTATTAGTTCAAACTTTGTGCTAAGTTTTTCTGTATGCATGCTCTTTTTATATCATAGCGAAGACATGAGAGTTGTTTCTATTCCTTCGACTTAAGAAGTTTAACAGAAAGAAACACAAATTGAGCACACTGATAGGAGACTTCATTCTTGTGCTGATAAAAAAAGAAATAATGAACTACGTGTAGATTATCTTTGTCATGAATCTATACCTTAGATATTGTTATTATATGGAACTCTTATTGGTAAATCTGTTTCATCTGCAACAGAAATTTATCTACTGCAAATTTTTGTGTGTTTTTATCCCGTGACTCACTCTTCAGCAGTCCAATACAGAACTTTGGTGGCCCATCTTTGCAATGTTCTACTTACTGTATCAAACTCTGCAGACTTTATTAAATCTTACAAGTTAGTACTCTTGAAGACGAATATTTACTACAAGTTGATTAGAAAAACTGAATGTAACGATGCTGCTTCAATGCTGCAGCTACTAATCAATACTATATTTACATTTTAGATAATATTTTGTAGGTCACCGGATGACATATGGTTTGTACTTAACAATTTTTATATAGATATATATACATGAGTTAATTACTGAAAACAATATTTTACAAAAACATAGATAATGTGTCCTGTCCTGTCTTCAAAATCTTTCTCCAAAATATTTACTTTTTACCTGCTGATCTCTGCTGATTTATTCACGTCTTTATGGCAAAGATTGATTTAGATGCTGTTTTGATTAACACTTGGTCTCCTGTACTGCTAGGCAAAAGTGAGAGCAAGGCTTTCCAATCCTTTGCCTAAAACTCAGGCTGTGAAGGGGGGAATGTGCGGTGGATTTCGAATTGGTTTTGGTGGTGGTAATTGCCAGTGAACAGAGCTTTCCTCATTTCCTCTTCTATATATTGAGCTGCCTTTCCATTTCATTTTGTTTCTATTGAATTTTCTGTCTACTTCTCACAGGAAGAAGCTTTGGGCGTGGCACTCGTCCTTTCAATAGGCCATTCCAATATGGCAGGGGTTTTTATCAGCATTCACGTGGTCAATTCTATGACCCTGCCGGCCCATATCCTGCATTCCAGGAAAGGCGTCCATTCAGTCTAGGTATTATTATAACCTCATTGATTCTGTTTCTTGCACCCATACATGTTCTGTTTCTGGGTTTTCTTGCTGAGGCCTGCCTTCATGCTTATGAAGCAAACCAAACTGAATATAGTAGAGAAAGACTTTTCTATTACATTACTAAGAATGTGACGCCACTATCTTTGGATGTATAAAATGATTTTGATCAACAATTCTTATGATTTTAGGAGGAAGACGAATTCCTTTGAGGTCTGCCTACCATGCATCGGGGGCAAATTCTGCTTCAAGACCTAATGTTGGTGGACCTAGGCATGGAGTAATTGATCGAGGGCCTGTGAGGCCTGTTCCTTCTCGTAGAGAAATATTCCCCCCTGAGGAGGAAGGCTATGCTGGATCTTCTGCTGGAAGGAACTTTGATGACCCATACCTTTATGATGATAGGGCACATGGCATAAAGAGGCCATTATATATGACTGTAAGTACAACAAAACCAGTCCATTTTGATCTGTTTTCTCTTTAAGCAAAAGAATGTTATTTTCCCAATTATAGGATCAGGATCCTGGTTACATGGAATCAAGCCGTCCTCGTCCTCGCTTCAATTATTCTGATCCAGGCCGTGGAAATCGTCATAGAGGTATTTGCTTGGATAAATTAATCTTATCCCCATTTGGCAAAAGACAGGCTTAAAGTTGCATCACCCATTTGTTTACCAGATTGACATATCTAAATGACGTTCTTTCAGATGCTTTTGGAGCAGGAAGTAGTCTCTACTCAAGCAGCTATTACGGTTCTGATGTGGGTGTCTGATGTATAATTGATTTAGATTTATGTGTTTTTGTTTTGGACAAAAAACCAATGAACGGTGTTTTTTGTATGGCAGTATGGTGGTGGGCCATATTCATCATTTCATGGGGGAGACCGCTCTTTTGGAGGTGGTTATTACTACTAGACTCTGGGATTGTAGGTATACTCAACAGTCTTGCAACCATTTTGCCAATCATGAAGCTGATATTTGCCAATTAAATTAAGGGGTTCAAATGTTGCTGCCTTATTCATGGATAGGTCAATGTGGAAGCTTGATGGACCAGAGATTTGCTGCTTGAAATCATTGCTGACATCAGTTTCTTCCTATCATCTCTTTTCTATGTCTTTGACACCTCTGCTGTCCCTCTCTTTTGCCATCAGTTCCTATGTTCTCTTGTTTTTGTCTTCAATCTTTTGTTATAACCTGTCGAGTCTGTGAGAGTTATTTAGGTTGTCCTTTGAAGGATCATGACTAGAATGTTTATTATTTTTAAATAGTGATGGTCTAAATAGATTTGGGTGTCAGTTGCCTTGGGTTTAAACTTTAAACAACTCGAGGTCATCGAGAAACAGATGTTTGAGGTCTGCAGATTTTGCTTGCAGAAATGTCAGTGTGCCTACTGGATCAGGGATCCCTGTTTGGTGGTATTAGACCTTATGGAAAGGGAACAGATTTCTAGTTATTTCCAGAATATGGATGAAGGGGTGAGATTTTCTTATGATTGACAGAATGTTTGAAGTTTACCTTTTTCACATATAATTGTGCTCTGGTGGAATATAACTTAATGATTTCTGGTCAGAGAGATTGGATTGAGCTATGTGATTTTTATCTTCTTTGATTGAATAGTCCAATTCATCGTGGGATGTGCTTTGTTGTGTAACCTCCGAACGTTGGCTGTTATTTCTTCACTCTATTTTGGTAGCAGGTGCATTGCTTTAGTTTCTAATGTGTGATCTCAAGAGTTCAGATATTTATGGTGTCTTTATTCATGCAATATGAACAATTAGCAGGCTCAATCATATTTTTTTTGGGTCCCATGATGACAAGAAGCCTTTAGTATATAGAGATTAGAGGTATAAATGGTTTTTGAATGTTAGTTGGACAAATCTTGTGCTAGCGTGTTGATCATAATTTTTGGTCTTTCAATGGTCAATCTTCTTCCAAAGGTGGTTATGACACTAGTCTGGTAGGCATATTGGTTACTACTCTTAGTCACTTTAGTTTGACGGTGTCGCAGCTGATAATCCATCCTTATTCTCCTCTAGTGTACATTTTGATTGATATTAGAACGTAAATTTTGGTATGATTTGGTTATTTCAGTTTGATGGTATGGTTGAAATAATTCTATTGCTTTTGAGAGCCTTATTCATGATATATCAGGACTATGACCCAGTTAGTCCTGTGTGAAAGGAAATTAGAGATGCATCTTTGGAGCATCTGTGTGAGAACAGGTAGAGCAACTATAGTTCTTCCTTTATTATCATTATTATTTTTTAAGAAAAAAATGGTCGTTTCCTGTAGTGGGAGTAAAAATTGTGCTTGTTGGTACTTTGTGGAAAAATTTGCTATTGATTCAGAAACAAATTCAGGATAATTTGATATGCAAGGGCAAGAGGTATACGATTTGTGTTGGTCTTTTTTTATCAAATTAAGGTTCTATATGCTTTGAGGTGTTCTTGTGTAATGCAAATCAAAATTACGAGTCTGCCTACTTTGTGGAAAAATTTGACCACTGTGGAAATGAATGCAGATTTCAGTATGTGATTCTTGAGGAAGTGATTGTCATGACATGTTGTTTGTGTTCTTCATCGAGTTCATTTTTGTCCTAGCACAGGTGCAACTCATACTATTTGCTTCACAATGTTCGAGTAGTTAATAAATTTAACCTATTGGAAGATCGAATAGAACTTGGAACTTGTTTCATGTGGGTGGTATCGTTCAGTGTCAAATGTTTCAGACCAATTTTTATTTGCAAATCAGAACCTAGATAAACAAATATTGACTGATATTTTATACATTGACTGATATTTTATTACTTGAAATAGACATTTGAATTAGGAATTGCCTTATTAGCTGGAATTAGGAAATTGATTCAGTGCTGATGGAGGTGTGAAGTAGGCAAATGGAGAAATAGATCTTGGAAATATGCTTTATAGCGAGTGCAAAGGACAAGACTATTTCATGGATTTCCGATAGGCTAATGGAACTGTCATTAGAAGATTAATGGTTTTCTTATGTAGGTCCTTGTTGATTTAATGATATTCAGTTTCTTAAAAGAGTATCATTTCTTATTTATGAGATTGTTCCAAGCCATGGGTCTGTTTGTCAATATATGGCTACTTGATCTAGTTCCCAACTTTAGAGTCACTGTCCGATATTTTCTGTTGACCAGAACCCTGAATTTTTTAGTTGAGGAAAGGAATTATCAGTTGATTATCAGTAAAAATGGTGGAGAATGTCGTGAATCGGCTTGTCTGGTAATTTTATGGAATTCATCAGGATTCCTATTTCTCTCTTTCGACCCTATCCACCACTACCCAAAAACAGAGATGTGGATCTTTTTCTTCATCATGCCTTAAGCTTCTTTCTTTTCAGTTGTTCTATCAGTGTGTATTTTTTTGGGGGTGGTGGTGGCTGCGGTGGTGGAGTGTTTTGCTGCTCGTTCTTCCTGCCACCCCCTTTATTGCCCCTCTCCACTAAAACAGTTAGTGCGTGGATCTTTTTCTCCTTCATGCTCGCAGCTTTCTTTTCAGTTGGCCTGACTATTTTGTCTGCAATTTTTATTTCTATTTTTTTGGGGCTGGCTGAGTGCTGTCAGGGGTGGTGGTGGGAATTGTTCTGCCTCTTCTTTAGTCCCTTCCTGCCGCCGCCCAAAATTGATAAGTTGAGATGGTGATCTTTTTCTTCAGCATGCTTTCAGCTTCTTCTTCTCAATTTGCCTGTATGTATCTGCGTGCAATTTTTTATTTTATTTCTATTTCTTTTTTTCTTTTTTTTTTTTGGGGGGCGGGGGTGTCGGGAGGGGAGGGGCACTGTGGAGGGTGGTGGTGTTGAATTGTTTTGCCGCCTCTTTAGTCCATCCCCTCCACCCAAATACAGATGTGGATCTTTTTCTTGGTTATGCTTTCAGCTTCTTCCTTTTCAGTTGTACTGCCTTTATCTGTGTTTGCAATATTTATGCATTTATTTTGGGGGTGGAGGGGTGTGGGCCGGCGGTGGTGAACCACCCAAAAACAGAGATTGTGGCATTGTTTGTAAAATAGATATTTGGAAGAACTTATAAATTAGATTTAATTTTTTTAAAGCTTTTAAAAAAGTTGATTCGGGTGGTTTTCATAGTTCTTAATTGTTTTTTTCTCCTAATAATTTGACTTTTCACACTCTAAACGGCACCCAAGCCACCCATCCCTCAGATGATTTCAATTAGAACAGGTAAAATATTACATTTGTGCCATTAAATTGGCAATGAGTACTGAATGCTCAGGTCTGCGTAGCTTCACATATTTGAAGTATATGTGGCCATTCATATATTTAAAATTTATAATATATATGTTATAATGGAGTAATTTGGGGTTTTAACAAATTGAAATTTGACCCTCAAATGATCCAAGCTGTATCCAAACAATAGAATGCGAAAAAAGTAATATTAGAAATGCATAGATTAATTAATCCTAATTTTTAATTAGGAATGTAAAATAACAGTGTAAAGAATCGCTGCTGTCTGAAGAAATGACTGAAAAAGGCAGATTAATAAATCTAACAAGAGAAAGGAAGAGGATACGTGTTTGGTAAATGGTAGCCCGAGCTTGGTCACTTCAACCCTTGTTATATGGGGTCTAGGCCGAGCCTGTGCTAGGTTTTGCAGTTGTGACTAAGGAGGGTTTTGAGGTCTTCGAGTGGGCCGGGTGACAGTTCCCTGGTTGCTTGCTGATTTCAGGTGAATGCCAACATTGCATGTCTGGTGTCACACTGATTATGAGCAGTTAAAAAGGAGGACTTGATTGAAAAACATTACGATAGTAATCGATGGCAACTATCTCAGCTCTTTTGGGCCAGAGCTTTCTTCAGAATTCTGCAACAAATGAATGTAGAATCTTGTCGTAGTGAATGTGGCATTGATCATATGAGCTTGCTACGATCCTGAGAAATTTACAAGACACTTTCAAATGAGTAATTGAATTGGTCACAGTAACTGCTAAACAGGTCTCTTTCAAATGAGTTCAGGGGAGAAGCTTCAGGCTTTAGCTTCCATGGCTACTGTCTTTGTTGCCTGGGCATCAAGTTTGAGTGCAAACATCTCTTTATGAACTTGATGAGTGTCGAGCCTGAGCAGCTCTGCGATGATCTGGGTGCTGTCTTTGATGACATTCACGTCCTCGGACTCTGGCCACAGGCGGGTGGCGAGCTGTGAGCTATTCCTCTTGCTATCGGGCCAAATACCGCATTTCGTACAAAGAGACTGTCTCTCTTGTTTTTGCTCAGCATCTCTTGCTCCCGGCGCAGAGATCTCGTGCTGTTGATTAACAAACACATGAAGTTCCTTGTATAAGCCAGCAAGCGTGAGTGACTATTTAAACCTCGTATCTAATTAATGATTAGTATTGAAAATTAGGTGAATAGATATGAACATCAAATGATCATTTAAATTATTTAATATAATTTTTATTATTTATTTATTTAACTTTTAATTATAAATATTAGTTAGATATGAAAGGCATCTTATCGATAAAACCATAACACAAAATATCCAAATTGACAATAAATTGGCCTGAATGAGAGCTGTTAGAATCCTCTTATTAAGTGTTTTTTTATACTATCAACAGTAAAAATTTTATTATAATAACTTAGGCTACTAAAAATAATCACTTAAGATTTTCTCAAAACTACGTGTCCATTTAGATTGTCTGGATAAATAAGAGAACTATAATGGATGCCCAAGGGACTTAATAAACTTCCCACAATTAAGAAACAATGCCCAATACAAGTAAGTCAGGAACATTATTGGCTAGTGATGGGATCATCTTTAAATAATAGCTTTTACTAAAAAATTCTTTATTTTGATGAGTTCTGAAATTAAATAATCTAGTAGGATAAAAAATATTTTTCATAAAACATTAGTGTTGTACCTTGAACAGGGTAAGGCGGTCTGATTAGCCCAAGAAAATGCATCCCGTAAGAAGGAAAGCCTTCTACGTTCAACCTCTATGTAAATGGTGTCTGCAGGATCGTCATCCTTAAAGACGAGGAAGAAACAGGTTCTGTATGAAATGAGGGGGCGTCTAGCGCGGAGTCCCATCTAACGCCCACGGGAGCCGCTGGATTGAAATCCGATGGCCTCTTTTATTTTTTAAAAAAAATGTTAAAATTAAAAATAAAAAATATTAAAAACTAAAAAATAAATAAAAATTATATTTTTTTTATTATAAAATTTGGGCTGTTAAATTTTTTAATCTGACAACGCCCCGAATCTGGTTCTGTATATCACTGGAACGTTGCAAGAGTGCCAGAGATGTATGATCTCCCACTGGAGCTTCTTGAAATCTGACGGCCAATCTGCGCCGTCCAGATAATCCTGAGGATCCAGGCCGGCATCTTTGACGGTCTTGATTGGCTTTTTGGGACTGAGGTGTGTGACATCCATCTATCACATTTTGGTGGTCATTAAAATCACAGGAGAGATAAAGAGAAGCTGCAGGAGAGTTGGGGAATAGCCCCCGAGTTTTGAAAAAATTAAAAAAAAAATGTGTAAATGAATTTTTTGTAGGTTTTTTAAATTTATGATATAAGTATTTTAATATTATAAAAAGAATAACAAAAAAATCTGATCCGTTGGATTCTTCCAAATCCAACCTATCCCGAAGAAGATGGAGCGCTCCCTAATCTGGAGAGTTAAC
>JAOVVI020001042.1:371-24450 GCA_028571085.2 Nepenthes alata | reverse complement strand
TTCGCTCTCAATTATGCCTAGTTCATGTTACAAATGCCATGCCAAATACTTTTGCGTCTCTGTTGGCGTTTAAATTCAGGATCTGAGCTTCTTGGGGGTTTGAATCACAGTGTGAGCTTTCTTAATTGCTCTCTCTCTTTGTTGGATTTCGATTTTGAGGATTGGTTTGCCTCACTTTTACTGATTCGCATGTTATGCTTATACTTTGCCACAATCTCTCAAAGTTTTAATTGAGTGGCTAATTTTTGAGGGATTGTCGTTGGAATGTCCTACATTTGTCTAAAGCTCAGTGATATGTTTCTCCTAAGTTCAAAATTAAAAAATAGAGGTGCTAAAGTGGTTTATGTTGAGTTACTTCTCAAATCCCATAAATAAGAGAAAAAATTATTTTTGTAAAAAAAGTTCCTCATTGCTTGAGTAAAAGACATGCAATGGGTCAGACCTCTGTAAGTAAAGCCTCTTGTTTAAGCTTGTAATCATCTCAAAAGCTTATAAAAATCAAAGAATAGGTAGTGTTGTGCTATTAAGAGAAGGGCATTACAAGATCTTTTAGGCAAGAGTGTGAAAGAATTTTTATAATTTTTTTTGCTTTTTCTAAAAGTTATAAATTGTAAAAGTTTCATAGTGGATTTTGTGTAGATTTCCGTTCCATGTTTTTTTTCTTGTCTTGGGGAGGCTTTGCACATACAAATTCTTGTGTTGTTTTTCATATTTTTGTTTTTGTAAGTGGGATCCCAAAATCCTAGCAAGTGGTATTAGATTTGTGCATACAACGGTGATTACTATATATTAGGAGCTAACTTTGTGGTAGTGTACGATTCAAGACCTCTTGGTGCAACAAGGCCTTGATCAGACATTAGAGAGTGAAAAACTCGAAAGATTGAGTGAAAAAGATTGGCAAGTGATTCGGAAGAAAGTATTAAGCACAATCATATTAGCTCTTACTCTAGAAATCAAACATAGTGTGTTGAAAGAAACTACGCCATAAAGCTTGTGGACCAAGTTAGAGAGTATTTATGCATCAAAGTCAATGACTAATATATTTTGTCTGAAGATGGATTTGCATTTCTAAAAATGGAAGATGGTATGAATTTTCATGACCACTTAAATGAGTTCAATAAGCAGTTGTCTCAAATTTTATACATTTCTATTGATGAGTTTATAAAAGAAAAAATGCCATTGTTATTATTGAATTCAGTACTAAAGTCTTATAGATATTTCGTTTAAACATTATTGGCAGGCAAATATACTTCGCAGTTAGATGATGTGACTATTTTGTTGTGTGAGAATGAAAGATTGGTGGGAATTGAGAGATCTTTTTGTTGAAAGAAATATTCTTGCTGTAAAGGGCCCTAGTAGAGGGAGGATTTTTGAAAAAGAGGGAGGTGGTTTAAGAGGGAGATCAAAATCAAATGCTAGATATCATAGTGAGAAAGAGTGCTATTACTATGGAGAGAAGGGTCATATTTAGTCAAGGTGCAAGAAATTGAAGGAGCATATGGTAAGCTTTAACAAGTTTCAACAGAAACTCAATCGAAAGGAAGAAGATACTGACACTTGTGCAATCTTGCATCATGATGGTAATCTACTCATTGCTGGAGGTATAAATGAATTTCTGAATGTGTAAGTAGTTAGGTATTAGATTGTGCTACTTCCATGAATATATTTCTAAATGTGAAAATAGTTAGGTTTTAGATTGTGCTACTTCCATGTATATATGCATTGATAGGAAATGTTTTGTCATCTTGAAAGATGATGGGGATTTTGGCTATATCATAGTTGGAAATAAAGAGAAAGTGAAGATTAAAGGAGTTGGAAGTGTTCGCATTAAATTCAATGATGGTATTGTCTAAACTCTTCGTCATGTTATATATGTACCTAGTTGCCGTAACAATGTCATTTTTTGGGGAGAGCTTGCATTGAGAGTGTATAACTATCAAGGTGATGGAGATTTTGCAAGCTGTACATGCAGGTCAAATTGATTTTGCAAGGCAAGAGGAATGTAAAGAATATTTATGTGCTAGATAGAAGGGGAATGGTTAGAGACAAATACATTGTCCCTTCTTAGAATCTAATGAAAAAGAAGAAGATCAGGAAGCATATGAAATTATCGGATAGTGTTGAAGTATTTGGGAATTTGAGTCGAGGGAGAAATTTATTGGGTTATTTTTCAAATCTCGTAAGTGAGAGAAATTAATTTTATAGAAAAAGTGCCATATTGTTTGAGCAAAAAAAAAAAAAAAATACAAGGGATTAAAACTCTATAAATAGAGCCTCTTGTTTGAGTTTGTAATCATTCTAAACGTTTGTGTACATCAATGAATAATAAATATTGTGCTATTGAGAGAAGGGTATTACAAGATTCTTTGGGTGAGAATGTCTGAAAGTTTTTACAATTTTTTATTTTTTTCTAAATATTGTAAGTTAAAAAAGTTTTGTGGTGAATTTTTGAGTAGATTTCGTCTTGTAGTTTTTCCTTTTTATTTTGGAGAGGCTTTCCACTTAAAAATTTTTGTGCTGTTGTTGTGCTTATTTTCGTTTTTGTGAGTCGGATACCAAAATCCTAACACTTTGACTGCATGTTTGCTTTTGGTTTGTGTTGTTTTGACAAAACTGTGGCTAATTATCCTTAATAGTATGATCAAAGAAACTTGAAAGATAATTTATGTGATTGACCTAAGTTTTACCTTGTTTTGCTGCCTGTATCATAAGTCCCCATTTGAGGTAAACAGTTACTTTTTGTTAATCCTTGTGGCTTATTCATCCTTTACTTGCTGCTCTTTCTTTAACCACAATCTCTATAGCTTTATTGCTTTAGTAATTGGTTGTATTCTTAAAGCTCAATGTCATGAAGCTCAAAGAAGACAAAATGTCTTAATAGGAGGAATCAAAACGTTAATAGTATTTTTTGTTGTAGAAGGGATAATAAGAAGGCAATATGCAGATAAACAAACAATTTTTTCTGGTCTTACTTTTTCCATTGAAATTGCCTAATTTTAATTAATCACAATACCCGGTTTACCTCTGATGTATTTTGGTATTCTTGCTGATTGAACAGGGTGAAAAGAGTGCAGCCTAATGCTCTTTGGCTGTTGATGTATTTGTCGTTTTGCAATGTCGAGGATTACAAAGTGGAAGATTGAGAAGACAAAAGTAAAAGTCGTGTTTCGACTACAATTCCATGCTACGCATGTAAGTTCATTTTATTTATTTTTGGACATAGGTAAATGTTGCAAAGCCTAATATTAGGGACCTGTGTTGATGTTGTCCATTTCAGTAGTTGTCGTTATAATTCATGGATTTGAAGTGTGATTCTTTCAGTTATGTCTATAATGTTGTAAAGCCTAATATTAGGGACCTGTGTTGATGTTGTCCATTTCAGTAGTTGTCTTTATAATTCATGGATTTGAAGTATGATTCTTTCAGTTATATCTATTTATCTTTAAATCCATTAGTGGTAAAACATATGATCTAATGCAATCTTTTATCTCCATGCACATAATAATACTTAACCATGTGGAGATGATATACTCAGCTACAAAGTTTATTTTGTGCTCTACTGGACCATTTTTCCATTAATGGGGGTTATGTGATGTGCATTGAGGTGGTAATATTTCCCTTTGGATAGATTACAAAAGTGATGGCTGTGATCCCAGCTAAAATCTGCACTAGTAATTGGCTGGTGTATTTTGATTTTGTTTGTTTCTTCTAGAGCATGTTTCTGAATATTCTTGAATAATTGAGGACTAATGTTTATTCTAATTGCCTTTGGTAATCTTGTTGGATTGGTGGTAAGCTGCTAATATTCATATTCTTTATTACAAGAGTATGTTCTTGTGAGCATCTATGTGATTCAGTGGTTGAACTAGTATCTTTTGGACCTGATACAGATCCCACGGAGTGGATGGGATAAGTTATTTGTATCGTTGGTTCCTGCTGATTCTGGAAAGGTGACAGCAAAGACAACTAAAGCAAATGTTAGAAATGGAAACTGCAAATGGGCAGATCCAATCTATGAAACCACAAGACTTCTTCAAGATGCAAAAACCAAACAATATGAAGAAAAGCTCTATAAACTTGTTGTTGCAATGGTAGTAATCTTGACTAATTCTACTTGAGTGTTCCATATTTTAATTTGTAACTGATTGCACTCAAATTTTGCATGCCATCAAAATCAGTTGTTCTGATTGTGACTTCATGCTTACCTTTGTTTCTTCTTTTGCTCCTAACTATAATTTAATCAGGGTTCATCACGGTCTAGCCTCCTTGGCGAAGCCAACATAAACCTTGTGGATTATGCAGATGCGTTGAATCCTATTGTTGTTGCGCTGCCTCTTTATGGGTCTGATGCTGGTGCTATCCTACATGTGAGACGACTTCTAAGCTGGCATTTGGTCTTAACTTCATTACATATAAATATCCTTTAGTGCAAACTATGCATGTTTCAGATGTTTCTTTCATAATTCATGCTTTCATGAGTTGAATGTTTAGGAAAGGAAAGCTGTTTGGATGGGAGGGGAGCATAAAATGTTGGTATCTAGTTTGTCAAGAAACCAACATATCCAATAGTTTAAATTATTTGGGAAGAACCCAAGAACTGCTGATACAACCTCTCACATTAAAGCCCTTTGTATTTGAAGTGTGGATTAGGCTCATAGTTATTGCATACTATGTGCCGAAAGATAGTTATAAGAAAATGGGAGTTTCTAGTAATTGAACTCTTGCTATGACCAGTTGATCTAAACTTCTCTGATCTTCTCAGCTAGTGTGGGACCTTGTAAATATGGCTATAAAGAAACAAATATGAGGGTAGCCTGGGGAGTTTTCCTAGGACATCTACTCCGATGGTTAAGTCAGTATGTGTATGACTTGTTTGAGGAAGCAAAGGAGGGGGCCTTTGTGTTTGAGCAGCATAAAGAACCACAACAAAAACTCATAGCGGCTCTGAAAGTAGAGCGATGGAGACGTTTTTCAGTGTCTCAGAGTGTTTGAAATTGTGTGAAAGAGCATGAGAGTGTATGACAGTATACTGCAGATCATACATTGACTGATATGCGAGTCCCATATATGGAAGAGGAGTCTAGTGGTTATATGGACTATTGCACATAGATATGATAAACATTTCAGCAAGTTATCACAAGACAATATTCTTTGTTTGCCCAAAGATTTCTGTCTTGATTTTTGGGTCAATTATTTCTATTGGATGTAATCTTTATTCAGCAGATCTTCTGTGAGATTTAAATTTATTGATTTCACTGGAATCACCAGCTGTCAAATGTATGGTCCTGGCCTAGCAGGGTTTCAAGGGACGAGGAGCTATTTTTGATGATTTGCTATGTTTGATGATTTCCACTTCATATGAAATAAGTCCAAACCATTTGATACATGGATGAAAATATTGGAATTGGCATGGATATTGGTCACGTCTATATCAATATGAGACATTAAATAATATATATCAGTGTCAGAGATATTAGAAGAAAAAAATTTTAAAAACAAGAAGACAAACAAATATTGGATGTATATATCAATATATCACCGATATGGAAGTATATTGCGTTTTTATCGTGGTATTGAGAAATATCAATATTGAGGGATTGATGCAATATATATTGTTTCATATGTTGGATGTCAGCTGATTTTTTTTATCGATGATCTGAAATCATGCCAAAGAATCACTAAACCTAAAAGCTCAAGTAGTTAGGTGTAGGTTCAAGAATGGCATTGTATACTGATATAGTCATAATAGTTGCATTCTGGGACACTCCTACACTAAAATTCTAGGGTGGGGCTTCTCTTCAATGTTGCAGCAATTAAAATTGCAGGTCATGTGGTTGTGCAGTTCAAGCATTTGGGTGTGTGGATACATAAAATTCATCTGTTATAACATAAGATCTTGATACACAGACTAGCAGCATTGTAGAAACTTCTCTATTTTGCATGCATATCCACATGCTAACACAACTTTTACATGTTTGGTAGAATAAATTGATTCTGCATCTGCTTATTCTAATAAATAAAAAATAACTGAGCAAACATTTTGCAACTAATAAATAAAGAAATTGGTCACAGTCCTTTGCACTAAATATAAATATATTTGCAAAGTAAAAAAATATGATAATCTAAATTTATATGTGGGTTGACTGGAATTAGGATAATAACTAAATCTTCAGATTCCAGCTGATTTAAAAATTTTATTGTTTCAAATATTTCTGTTGACATGTTTTGCTCTTCTTTTATGTACTGTGTGACTAGTACTGTATGATATTTTTGCTCATATTTGTTGGTATAATGGGATGCAATACCAGGTTACAATCCAGCTGCTAACTTCAAAAACTGGTTTCAGGTATTGTGTCAATACATATGCTTGTATCATTTTTGCCATTTGAACACGTTAATGATAAGTCCTGTTCACTTTCAGAGAGTTTGAACAGCAGAGAGAATTCAGTGAGAAAGGATTGTTGACAACCAGTAACCGCGATAGTGGAAAAGCATCATCTCCCAAAGACTCAACTAGCTTTCACATAGATAAGGTTTGATGATTTGCTATGTTTAATTTTCCCAGATATGTTTTTATGATTGAAGTTCAATGAGAAAGTTTGCTTTATTTATCCTTGCCATAGCTATTTTTGGATCTAAAATAAATTTGAGACGGTAGTCTTGTACACATGGCTTCTTGCATTGAGGGCTTTGCAGAGGGTCAAATGATCTAGCTCTATATCATAGAGAGACTGTTTTTGTGACTTAAACATATGACTTTTAGGTCACAGTGGAGCAACATTACTACTGCACAAAAGTTCACCCTCTTTTTAAAAATTTAATTAATTAATTGTTTTTTAAATGAAGGGCATTTTATCATTGGACAAGCTGGTATTTATGTTGTTGTCCTCCAACTGAGATAGTTGAGAATACTTATTCCTTCCAATATCAAAGGTTATGCAAAGAGGATGTGATTCTAGTCGTACCCTCATGATATTCTGGTTGGAAGCTGTCTATTATTTATTTAATCAATAATCTAGTCCACAAGACTCTAAAAATTACATAGATATCTTCATCAAAATATTATGGATTGATATTAATTTTTTCTTATTTTTAAAAATTACTTTCCACGTGTATGTGAATTATGAGCTATTTGGAAATCAAGGATGCAAAGTGCCACAGAAGTTTGAAAATTTTTGATTTCTAAAACTAGAACACTATTTTAGTTGGATAAAACAGTGGTAGTAAACATAAAGATCGGACCTTTATTAGCCTTTAGAGCAAGAATCTGAGCAATTGATGCAAAATGTATTATGATGAAGGTTAGCTGCACAAGTCACCCGGTCTGTGTTTCTACACAAGTTGCCTTTGCACATTCTAGTTTTACTTTGAAACTAAACTAAGAGCAATGGAGCAAAAATGACTTTCCAAATATGTCATAGAACATTTGAAAGATCCTTTACCATCAATAAAATGTATAGAGGTAAGAAGGGAGTTGAAGAAAGTGAGGAGGGAGGGAGCTGGCTGATTCATCCTTGATGAGGGAGCCATTTGACTCCTTGCCAATTGTATCTCTATCAATGAGGGAGCTTTTTAGATTTATCTCTTTGATTCTCACATGGGGATTGACCCATGTGAGATCTAAGGGAGAGAGCGGGTTGGCCACTTTGGCCAGCCTACCTTATGAAACACCTAGGGCCCTTTTGGGCCCCTTTCGATCCAACCATATACCACATCCTAGACTCCAAGTCTCGAGTGTAATTATGTCCACATTTTCTTCCTTGCTCTTCAAATCTCTTTACTGACTTCATGAGCCCATAATGTGGTTGATAGTTGTCCCATAAATTTCTCATGCAACAATAAGCATTACTACTTTAAAAATGTGTGTTGCCTATTAGAGTCAATATCAAATTATGAGCAGGTTTGTAACATACTAAAACACCTTTTAATCATAGATGAAGCAAACTTGTTCATCTTAAGGTAGCCAATTGCTTCGACTAATTGTGAGTGACTTCTAGAAGCATACCATGACTGTACAAATGAGGTGAATTAAATGATATACATCTGTAAAACTTGCCTGTAAAAGTTATTGTGAAATTCAATGCTTCTATTATCATATATATTCAACAAAATTAGGCTTGGAAAAAAGTGAATCAATGTTCATATGTGTCATGAAAATGAATAGATGATTTGTATGATCTTGTTTCCTTTCTAACATCTCTCCTTGGTCAAGAATTCTCGAATCATTAACTAGATCTATTACATGGGGCATCTCTTCTTGCCAGGAGCTGTGGATCCTTTATCAGTCACTCATCTATCTCCATGTATTTCTTATTGCATTAAATGACTCTCTTTATGCATTCAACTATTGAACACATGTTATTAGCATCAAAGTACAATGATTGATAGATTACTAGGCGATTTAAGTCTAAGAATTATTATACAATTCTGATGTGAGGATTGAGGACTTTTATTTGACATATAAAAAAAGATATCATACAAGAGGACCATGATTGACTCTATTTTGTGTACTCATTCAGTAATGAGAACATGCATGTTTTGTTGATTGTTATACACCTTAGTGCCAGGAGTTGTCACAACCCTTTAAAATTTGGCATAACCATAGATCTGGATCACTAACATGGTAATATATCACCTTAGTGATCCTACAACAGTCAATTTTTAAGATTAGAGCTTATAAGCAACTAAAGCTGAAAACGTGGTCTCTTCATGGTTCTAAAATTATATCGATATGATTCTAGAATTTTATGATGCAAATAAATTACAACCCTATACATGATAAATGGTAATGTCTTAAAACAAACATTAAGTCATTGTACAGAAGTACAAACATTAAGTTATTGTGCAGAAGCATTTGCCTAGGGCATGTTACTAAATATGGGTTATTTAATGTAATTATATATTTTGACTTAATAAAAGTTGAGATAATCTCTAATATAACTACTATTTTGGTGTGGCCTTTGATGATTTATATTTTTCCTGTCTTTTATCTTATGTTTGATGTAAAGTTCAAGACTATATACATTATTCTCTCATTATGAGAATATAGAGATGTATATTAGAAGATAAAAAACTAGAAAACCACTAAATCCTTATAGGATTCCAGATGTTTTAACTGAAAGCTGCTTGCATGCTCCCACATGGATTGCGAGGCATTCTACCCACAAGGATGAGTTTGTTTGTGTTTTTAGGCAAAGGGTAAGCTTTACAAATGCTCAATATGTATGGAGTATGGACACAACTACACTTATTGTAAGTCATATAGATGTATCACCTCATACTATCAGTTTCTCAATTGAAATCATTTTTTAATGATACAGAGTGATAGGAGGTTGAATACTACCATGTTTGATGCAATTATTGAGATGTATATATGTCCATACAAGATTTTTAATCATATCATATGGGTGAAAGTTTGAGTATCGCAAAAGAAGACAAAATGCGAGAGATATGCTTGAGGGATTTTGGTAATATGAAGTGAACACCATCTATGCATTGTAAGGTGTAAGGTAATGGAAGAGTTCATTATGAAAGAGGTAGAGGAAGACTGAAGAAACTTTGAAGGAAACTACATGCATAATCTTGATTTTTTGAGCCAGCATAGTTAAAAGAACGGAAAAAATTGTGTTGTCCTCTTTGCTTACGGGTAGAAGAATATCAGATCAATAATGTTTCACTAAATTATTTGGTTAATGTCTAGGTGCGATCTGTACTTACGTGCCAATGTGGTGAGCTATATGGACTAATTTAAACTGGAAAGATTGAGATAGTGAGGTCTTTAACTTGAGCCTGGGAAAAACCATTCAATGCTTAAGCCAATATGATCTCAATGAATAGATAAAGTTTGAAAAACAAAAGACCCCAAATGATCTATCTCTGGGGTTTTTATAGATATTAAGAGGGTCGATGGCATTGTGAGATTGGCTCTGAGTAATGGGCTAATGGGCTGCTTGATGTCCTCTAATTGTCCATGTGGTGGCTGCCGATTGGTTTGTGTAATGACCCATTACAGTTAACAAATAGGGAGGATCTGAGAAGTTAATACTGTAATGAGGGAAATAGCACTAGTTCCTTCCAGTTGGCAAACAAAAATAACAACAGTGAGAACAAAAGCACCAGCAACATCAAGAGTTATGCCTCAACTGGTGAACTACCTCTCTCTTTATCTGTTGAAGCCTGTACCAGTTGCCATTCCGTTTTTTTTTACTGAAACATCCCTAACAGTTGAAGCATAGTTGAATTCTTTTTCTATTACCTTGATTCTAGTTATTCTAGGCCTACCCTTCCATTATTATTGCTTGTAATCTCAACCAAATCACTTTTCTTTGACGGTATATTTTTTTATCTAAGTTTTCCATGTCTAATCACCTTAATTGTCATTTCCTTATCTTTTGTATTTGGGACTTCATACTAGCTATGGTATGCTTATTTTCTTGTTTATTTTTTGGAGTTATACTATTCATTCATCTTGTCTGTGTTGGCAAAATAATAAGGTTGCTCCATTGTGGAATAGAGATCACGAGTACGAACATCTCTCTCTCTGTAATGCAAGTGGTAATGTTGTACATTTGATCCTTCCCACATTTACCATATGAGAGTATTGTTCACTAGGCTTACTAATCCTTCTTAACGTCCTCATTTCTGAACACCTATTGTATGTTCTAATTTTTTAGTTGCTCAACATTTTAATCTATTTAATAGAGTCAGTCTTATATTGGCCAAAAATTTCTGATTTTGACATGTAACACAATATCTGAAGACAAACTGCACTTTCTTATTCACTGCTTGTCTGTATTTTAGAACAGAATTTTAAACTCAACTCTGCTTCATGAATCTACTTAATAGAGCTATTTGATTTTCATACGATTGTTTAACATCCTCATATGATAATTGTTCTTTATGACTTACTTTGAATGTAGGTGAATTCTAGAGTTAGATTCAAACGAGAACCTGGAGAGCTTCCTTCACTTGAAGAGGAAGCAAATTCGAGTGAAGGGTATGCAGAATTGGATATTGGGTTTGATGGTTCATCCAATGTACCAGAAAGTTCACATGTTGAAAAGCATGATATGTCATCCAGCATGCTTGAAATTGATAGTGTTAAAAGTACAGTCTCTGGTGATGTGGGTGGACTTTCTCTCTGTCAAAGCCCTAGGGCAGAGAAATTGGACTCATCTGACAATCACTTTGTGGAGCAGGGGACAAGTGATTGGGTTCAGTGTTGGAGTTCAGACAATTCCATTGATACTGACTTGGCAATTGTTTATCATGAAAACAGCAGACTTAGAGGAGGCTTGGAAGTGGCGGAGCAATTATCCATTCATGAGCTCAAGCAGGAGATCAGTACTCTGCAAAGTCATGCCGATGATATAGGCATTGAAACACAAAAGTTAACAGAACAACTAGCTTCGGAGATTGCATCTGCACGTGAATTGTCAAAAGAGGTTTCGCTATTGAAGTTGGAGTGCCTAAGGTTCAAAGATGATATTGGATGCCTAAAAAGTTCAAAAATAGAATCTCCATCTTCCAGAATGGAAACCATTGATATAGGACAGGTTAACTTACCGCATGACTCAAATCTGAGATGGCTGAAGGGTCTTCTAATTTTGGAGGATAAGATTAGAGATCTTCAGAACAAGGCATATCTTGTGTTCCATGAAAATGATTTCAAGTTTCTGCTTCCACACCTGGAGATATTGCTCAGTGTTCTGCAGGATCTCAAGCGAGGAACTGGACATTTGGATTCTCCACTTGATCCAGTACCAGTGGAAAGAGAAAATATAGGAAATATTGGCAAGATGAGTTTACCAAAGACTGATGATTTCATATCAGAAGCCGGTTTTGGTGTGGAATTGTGCCATCCAGAAGGGGTGCCTCAATGCTTAAGTATCCCTGGGTTGGTCACTGGTTCCATAGATGCTGCTACTGCGATGCAAGGAGAACTCTTCAGACTTTTAAGGGAGCTAGATGAGTCCAAATCTGAGCAGGAAACACTTGCAAGAAAGATGGATCAAATGGAATGCTATTATGAAGCACTTATTCAGGAGCTGGAAGAAAAGCAGAAGCGGATGCTTGGTGAATATCAGAATCTCAGAAATGAGCACTCCACTTGCATCTATACTATTTCATCCACTAAGGCTCAGATGGAGGCATTGCAACAAGATATGAATGAGGAGATCTTGAGACTCTGCCAGGAGAGATGCAACTTGGATTCCTTTAACAAAGAGCTGGAGAGAAGAGCTATTACTTCTGAAGCAGCTTTAAGGAGGGCCAGATTGAATTACTCCATTGCTGTGAATCAGTTGCAAAAGGACCTGGAAGTGCTTTCCTTACAGGTTCTTTCTATGTATGAGACTAATGAAAACCTCATCAGAAGAGCTGTTTCGGAAGCTTCACAACCATGCTTTCTATCTTATCCAGATGCTATGCAGGGTGAGGACCCTAATGCAGTAGATGCCAATGCTGCCAAATTTATGGTGTGTCAGAATCAGCACACAGGCGTGAAAAATCAACTTTTAGGTGGAGATATGCTCTTGGAGGACCTTAAGAAATCACTCATGTTGCAGGAAGAACTTTACCAAAAGATTGAAGAAGAGTTCTGTGAAATGCTTTTTTCAAATATACAGTTGGATGTGTTTGCACAGGCTCTACAACATACTTTACAAGAAGCAAATGCTGACATCATGTTTGAGAAAGAGAACTTGAATAAACTCATGGAGCTGCTAGATCATTCAACCAAATCCAATGAATTGCTGACGATGAAACTGCAGATTGCTTCAGAAGATATTAGTGCTCTGATCAAGGATAATTCCATTTGTGTTGCCAGGTGCAATGACATTGCTGAGCAGAATCAAATTTTAGAGGCAAAGTGCAGAAGGATTTCTGATGAAAACTCTATATTTGCACAGAAAATTGCAGAATGTGAAGCTCTGGTGACAGAATGCAAGACATATAAAAGCAGATATGAAGCTTGTGAAGCTGATAGAACTGAGTTGGCATGCCTATTAGAACACACTGTTGCAGAAAACAGGAATATTTCTAACAAAGTTTCCTTATTGCAGGAAGAGTCAAGGACTCTCACGACTCAGTTTGGTGGCCTTGCTTCTTCAAAGGAGAATTTGCAGAAAATAGTTGGCCTTCTGCGAGAGAAACTGGGGACTTTGATAGCATCTTATTGTGAACAATTTGTTGAACTTTCTTTATGTGATAAATTGCCTGAGCCAGACTCAGATTTTAAGGGTTTTTTGGCTGTCATGTCACAGTTGGAAGATCTCCAGCATAGTACTAGCCAAAGAGTTCTTCAACTCATGAAAGAGAAGAAAGATCTAGAAGATGAACGTGATTTTGCTAAATCCTTTTTAATTACTGCAAATTACAAACTTGAGGTCATGAAAGAGAAGTTAGAACATGACATGCCTGATATGTTCCACAAATTAGATGCATCGAATACCCTTGTTGAAAATGTTCAAATGCAGCTTGAGGTAATTGGTAACAGACTAAAGGGATGCTCAGAAGCTGAAGCAAAGTATGCAGTAACTAATGACGAACTTTTGTCTGATTTTTCTCGCATGGATGCTGATCTACAAAAGCTTACTGTCGATAATAGGGATCTTCTCCATCAAATTTTGGCATTGGGGAGTATGAATGAGGAACTTGAAAGGAACAAGTTGTTTGTAGAAAAAATAACTAAAGATAATGAAGATTTAAGGGCATCTCTACAGAATAATGCTAATGAATCTAATTCACTGGTGTCAGAACTCAATACTCTGAAGGGAGCTTTGAAAAGCTTGAATGATGAGTTGTTAGTGGAAAGAGGTTGCAGACACAGATTAGAGTGTGAAGTTTCTGAGCTTACGTTGGAGTTGAGGGAGAGCTCTGAGAAGATGCTTCATTTGGAACTGCAGAAAGCTGAAACTGTTAACGTGAAGAAATCATTGTTGAAGCTAGAGTTGGAAAAATCAAGTGTCTGGCGTCAATTTTTGAAAGCTGAAGAAGGTCAGAGGACGGCTCTTGAGGGCCTTTCTCTTGCTGAAACAAACTTACTGGACATGCATGAGTTATTATTAGCTGCTGATGTCAAAGAAATTTTTTTAGGAGTGCAATATAAAAGCCATATTCTTGAGCTTCTTCAGCAACGTGGATCCAGAGATAGGCAGCTGCAAGAGCTTAACTTGAAGCTTTATAATCTAGACAACATGCTCAAGCAATGTCTTGCTAGTGAAGCAAATTATGCCAAGGAAAATGCTGCCTTGTTATCAACTCTTGAATCTTTAAGATGTGAATTAGAGCTATCTATTGCTCAAAATAAAGCCTTTGAGGATACAAACAGCCTTATAGCAGCTGAACTCGAAGGCTGCAATGCGAGGAGTGCTGTTCTGGAGAGCAGGTATGCAAATGATAAAGCTGAACAGGACTTGCAGATTAAACAGCTCAGGTGCATGCTGGCAAGTTGTCATGAGGAGATTGATATTTCGATACTCACAAGGGAAGAACTGGAGATTAGGTTTTTGGTACTGAAAGCAAAGCTGGATGAGCAGTGCTTTCAGACAAACTTGCAGAGCGGATACAATGATGAAATGATGATACTGCAGCAGCAATATGATGTACTTAATCGCAGGCTTTCTGAACAGATTCTGAAAACAGAAGAGTTTAAGAACTTGTCCATTCATTTGAAGGAGCTTAATGACAAGGCTGATGCTGTGTGTGTTCAAACACGCCAAAAGAGGGAAGCTGAAGGATCACCAGTTATGGTGCAAGAGTCCTTGAGAATAGCATTTATCAAGGAACAGTATGAAACCAAGCTGCAAGAGCTAAAACAACAGCTTTCTATTTCTAAAAAGCATGGTGAAGAGATGCTGCGGAAATTGCAAGACTTTGTTGACCAGCTAGAAGATACAAAGAGATCTGAAGCTTCTCAGTTAAAAAGAAATGAAGAGCTGTCACTAAAGATCTTGGAATTGGAGGATGAGTTACAATCAGTGATATCTGCTAACCGTGAAAAAATTAAAGCATATGACCAAGTAAAGGCTGAATTAGAATGCTCATTAATAAGCCTTGAATGCTGCAAAGAGGAAAAGCAGAAGCTTATGAATTCTGTGCAACAATGCAATGAAGAGATGTCTAGAATTGAAGCTCGACTGTTGAAGAGAGAAATGCTAGAGAGTTCCTATCCATCTTCAAAATGTTGGACAGAACAAAAGGATGGTTCTCATATGGTGGAAATCATCTCAAATGAGCAAGCTGGGGGACACATTTTGCAAGAAAACTCAACTGCAAGTGCCCGAAGCCATTGTAATGAAGCTATGGATGTGGCTTCTGTGAGTGGTTTACCTGGGAGTTGGTACCCAAAATGCTTGGAGCATGGAGATTTAATAAAATTTGGAGAACATGGAATTTCAACTCCTGTAGATGGAGAACGTGCAAGGTCAATCATGAATACACAACTTGTGCAGGTTAGTTCCTTCATGCACTTCGGCACCACTATAGTTGAGGAAGCAACTATATTTAGAAAAATTGCTTGTTATGGATGAAACCTCACTTCATTTCTCTTGATTGATTCCATCTTTTGATATACTAAGAGAAGAAATTAGAAAGTTCAATGCTACGCCTAGAATAATCTACTGCCAAACTACTGTTTTGCTGCTTATGTTAAGAGATTCCTTTTGGTTATTTATTCATGCTCAATGTGTGGCATGATATTTTTATAGTTAAAGAAGTAGACAAATGATAGAGGCAAAGAACTATGCATAGCAGGCTTTTGGTGATGCTGTTCCCTGGACTCTGCTGTTGACTTTAAAATCATTCTGTTGATTGTGATGATTCAAATAAGTTCACCATCTTTAGTGAATGGTTTGTTGCATGAAGGTTTTACTTTTGGGCGAGAATTGTGGCAGCATTCCTGCATATGATCCAAAATATCTTTGTACCTTTGTTATGTATTGTGGAGTATTTCAAAGGTAGTTCCCTAACCTTAGATATTAACGGTGCATTTTGTTAGGCATTTTGAGGCTCATAAATGTAAAGGAAATCACGTTGTTTTTTTCTTTTTTAAATGGCACCTGTAAACATAAATTATTGTGGTGGAAGTTGGAAAATAATTACCCAAGCTGGACTTGGGTATATTTACATTTTCAGGGGGAAATGAAATTCCAGAAATAAAATAAAAAATTTTGCTGACCTCCTTCATTGCATCCTGACCACTTGTACACCCCTTCCTCCACCCCATTTGCCTCTTTGGGAGCCTACTGGCTCTGGCAGATCCTAGTTGGTGGCCCCTCCAGCTTCAGCTGGGGTTCGTCATCCCAAGCTCCTCTCTCTCTTCTCTCTCTTTCTGCCCTTCTCTCTCAATTCTGGCAGTTCTTTTTATGTTTGGTCAAAGAGCATGAGCTTGTAGAGGCTTATATTGGGCTCATGTGCCAAATATTGTCACTTCATGGAATATTCTATTCAATCAGAACTTCACTGTTATTTTCATTTGTTCATACTTCATTATGTTTTTTTTGTCCATGCTATTATCATTACCTTGCATGAAGAAGCTGAAAGATAGGAGGACTACTATCAAATCAAATCCTTTATTTTTACTAGCAAGGTTCTTTAGCTGTCAAACTAAACCTTCCACCCGTCTTCCACACCAAAAAGAAAGGAAAAGAAAAATAACAATTCTAACCGTGAAAAAGAAAGTTGCATGAAACGGAATAATCTCCATTTAACCTAAGATGCTTGATCCTTTGGCAGGGTGCCCAAGAACTTTCAGGACAAACACTTCATAAAAAGGATTTACTGGATAATGATGCTGTGGATATGGCTCTTATTAATGGTCGATTTAAAGCACAAAGTTTAAAGTCCAGCATGGAGCAGCTATACCAAGAGGTATGTGTTGTTACCCATTAGTTATGCTAAATACTATTTGCAAGATTAAGGCCAATATTGTTAGAAAGTATATATCACTAAGTGCATATAATGCCCATTATAATTTCCTAGTTTAGGAGATTATTCTATACATTTATTTGCTATTGTACAAGTACCATAGGTAGAGAGTGTGTCAGATTATAACCATGATTAAAGGATGTAATTGCTTGATTCTAGGATGTAATTAGGAAAGGCCATTTGTTGTTTAATGAGAAGGAACCCTCCATTGAGAGGCTTTTGAACCAAAATTGACATGTTATCATGGACATAAAATCAAAATATAGTTCTTGGTTACCTATGTCAAAAATTGTCTTCCTCTTAGATTTGATTTTATCTTTCATTTCTCCATGATTCCAATTTGTGGTTCTCAGCATTGACTTCCTGATCTGGCATGAACAGAGATCACTACTCGATATTTTATGGCATTCTATGTTTTTTGACCTTTATTCTAATTTGTTACTGGAAGTTATCTCATCCTTTGTTTTGTGTTTTGTCTCAGTTGTCTCTGCTGTGATTTGGTGACATTGCTTCTTATTTGAATACTTTCATCTTCAATTGATTTGTGTTCTTGGATTTATTTTGCTTTCATCCACTTCATCATTCTTATTCCGTGAATGTTTTCTCTGAGGTTGTTTGGGCAAATTTGTCCTGATCTGAAATTTATTTTGGGCAATAGAAACATCTACCATTTAGGCTACATATCCAGTTTTCACTGCCCTAACTTGCCCGTGACTATGGGTAATTTTATTTCAACCTTAGTGCTATTTTTGGAGTACCTCTAAGGAGTGTGGGATTTCCAGGCATACAAGACCATCATTATGTCAGGCGAGAACTCAATTATTCCGTTTAATGGGAAAAAAATTATTCTACTTGGAATTTCAATTTAAGATGTCTATTAATGGTAAGAATTTGTCAGTACATGTGGATGAATCAACGAAAGCTCCTATTGATCCCATAGAACTTTGATAATGGGAAAGCGATGATGCTTGAGTTGTTGCCTAACTATTAAGTTTTGTTGAATTACATATGGTCAACAATGTCCATTCATTCTCCAGTGCTAAGGATATATGGAAATATCTTTCGCTTATTGTTAATATAATTTGGCTTAGAAGTTTCAATCAGAGTTGGACATTGGAAACTATTGTCAAGGAAATCTATCCATTGGACATTTTATTCAAGGGTCCCTAATTTATGAAGTGATTATTCTTGGTTGGTGCAGTCTAAGGTTCCAAAAGAAGCATCAACAGCATTGCAAGTGATCCATTCTAAGAGCTAATGGGATCAATTTATGATGAAGTTAAGACTAGAGCTTAAAAGTGCCCCCTCAAGGTTATTTAATTGGTAACTGGTTCCATCTCTAGATGTTTGCATGGGAAAGTTCTTTCTTCAAGAATTGAGGCTTGCTTCCTAGCATGGCATTGCTCAAAATGCTATTAGTATTGCGATAATTAACATGGCCTACGCTACTTAAGGCAAAGAGTAATACAAATCCCTGCCACAGAGTTATAATTGCAAGGAATTAAGGCACATTGCAAAACATTGCCTCTAGAAGTTTCGCAATTATTTCAAGGACTCATTACTAAAGACGATTGTATGCAACCTCAAAATCAGTTGGCTCCTGCTTTTCAAACTGCTATTCAGTGTAATTTTTGAACTGCTTCCATTGACCACATGCTATCCCACGGCCTTCTTTGACTCTTACACGCAAGCAAATCTAACAAATGATTATTTCTACACTCTCTAAGGCATGAAAAATCTTTTTCTTTGTGGTTGATTGGCTCAGCGGCTTCCAATCACTTAACCGGAACCCATAATCCTTACATGATATTCATAAATGACGGAGAGAAGCATATTATAGATAACTGATGGCATTATGCTTCTAATTGTTGTGGTCGGAGATATTGGGACTTCTCTTATCGACTAATTTAATTTATCTACTAATTTAATTTATATTGGCAAATTAGTAGGCGAATAATGTGCTATTTATTTTGATTGTGATAGTTGTGTGCAAGATCAGGCATTGGGACGTGGATTGTGAAGAGGCCTAAAGTGGGAAAGCTTTTTCCTTTCAAGTCAGTTCTCGTTCCTCGTTCGTTTTATGTAGGTTGTTCTTTTGTTCTTCGATCGAACCTCAATAGGTATGGTTCTTTATAACCTCGCAAGTGCATGATGGTTCGGTGTAGTTTTCCAGGTAAGTTGGGTATTATATCCATAGGAAGTCGATTTTTTACGCTAAACTAATTCTGTAATTATTTTATATAACAGAAAATTAAAATGTTGATTTGGTGAGAATTGGGATGACCGTAACAACTAGGATTTGACCATCAATTTACTATGAGATATGAAATATTGAACAACATTAGAAATTACTGAAAATTAAAATGCTTTTAACGGCTATGCCATCCTGCAACGAGATAAATTAAAGTGAAAAAAAATAAATTAAAGTGTAGAAATATAAAAATAAAAGAGTAGTAGTGGCTCAACCATTTAAAGCTCAGAATAAAAAAGGGACAATAAATAAAATGTGAGAACTAAATAACAGATATATAAAATTACAAGAGCGGCGGTGGCTTAGCCATCTAAGGCTCAAAAAATAAAAAGATATAAAATAAAATATAGAAAATGAAATAACAAAAAATATAAAATTGCTAGCTGGTTGCGAAGGTTAGTTGTAACATATTGACTTTCGCAGCGCAATGTAAAATTACGAGATTCTGATATCAATTTGAAACTAAATCAACCAGCGAAAATAAAAGACGAACGGTATGATACTAACTGAGTTAAGCTAATTTGGAAATAAACTTTATATTAAACTGAGATTTGTAGGTACAAAATGATGGACATGGTTCTACTATACTAAAATATTAAATTTGTGGAACCAAAAAAAACTAATACCTTAAATATCAACCATACCTTTCCCCATCTATTTTTTTATCTCTCCTCCCTGCCCGCACACAGCTTGCTCTCTTCTCCCGTTTCTTTTCTTCTTCTACCTCACGCTCACTCTGTTTTTTTCTTCCTCCGCTTCACCCTGCTCTTCCTCTCTTTCTGTCTCTCCTCCCGCTTTCTCTCTATTTCCTTCTATTTTTCATTCATTTCTTTTTCTATTGCTTCGCTTTTCCCTCTATTTCTCTCTCTCTCTTACTGTTTGCACCACTCCACCCTCCGATCTGGCATTCCCTCTTCAGCCGCGCCTGCTTCCTTTTTATAGAGGAGAGGGGAGAGACAGCGATAATCATTTTCCTTCTTTCTTTTTTTTTTTTGATTCTCCATGCTTCCCTGCTGCCACACTGTTCCTTTTGCTCTTTCATGATTGCAATTTTTCATTTTTGGCCATTTTCTTCCCATTTTTTTTCTTTTCTTTATATATATATATATGTTTACATGCCATTTGATTCTTCAAAAATTTAACGTTACTTATCTTCTCTATATTTCTTCAATTGACTGAATAGATTGACAAAGTAAAGACTCCATATGGTCCATTTGTATACTTTTATTTCAAAAATTCTTCTTTGAGAAATGAGACCTGCATAATTAAATTATATATTTTAATTACGTAATTTAAATAAAAATTACTACAAAATAATAATAAATAAATGAAAATAAAAATACAAAATTCAATAGTCATCATTCCTTATAGGTCATGATGGGTTCGGTAAGCCCGGTCCAAGAAGAAGGCTCACGAATGAAGCAAAGGTCCATTTTAGATTGTGAAGGCCCAAGAAGAATAACTCAAAAAACGAGTAAGGAGTTCTCTCAAATAACTTTTCACGTCTTTCTCCAGGGAAACCGGCTAAAATTGACTGAGGTTATAGAAGCCAACCGATCATCCTTATCAATGGCCGTTATGTAACCAACCGGACGCCATTATCCAGGGCGGTTATGCAATTGGTAAAATTGCCTCTTACTACTATAAATATGCATTCAGCAACAAAAAGGAGGGATCCAGAAAAGAAAGGGGGAGAGGACCCAGAAGGAAGGCTTAACCACCAATATTTTCAGGAAATCTTCCACCTAGTCCCTCCAGAAGTTCATAAAGGAAAGGCTCTCCCTCCTGGAGATATTCCACTCAAGAGCCCGACCGTCTCTCAGGAACATCCCAGCAATACTTGGACAGCCGAACAATCTACAATAGTGCTCACTTTTTAGCATATTTTCGCATCTCTAAGTCGTCCCTCTGCTGGCGCACCTCTAAGCCGTCTATCAACTCGGTATATCCAAATATTTAATCCACCGCTACATGCTTCCTCCATACATTTTTCTATCATCTTTGAAAAATATCTGACTTGAGTATCGAAGTATATATGATGGGAGTAATTTTTTCGTTCTCTGACCATTCGCTTTCAGTTGTGTTGCGCAGGATTCAGGTTCGATGTTATGGAGATCGGATCCGTATCAGATCGACCTAGCGTGAAGATCTGATTCGCGGTTTCCAAATTCGTAGGACAAAATGTATTCGTGGAACGCAATAGGTCATTTATGGCATAAAAACTTAGGACATCCCAATTCTATTATTCTACAATATCTCATGAAACATGGTTATTTGAGTAATACAAATAAAATTCCTTCCACTAATTTGTCTTTTGATTGTACATTTTACAAACATGGTAAAAGCAACTTTCTACCATTTCCTTTACCGGCTAGTCGTGCATCTATATGTTTTGAGATTTTATGTACTAATATTTGGGGTGTGAGTCTTGTTCTTTCTCATGTTTAATATAAATATTTTGTTACATTTATTAATGATTATAGTCAATTCATTTGGATTTAATTTTTTTGGATCTAAAGTTGAGGTGTTTTCTATCTACAAAACCTTTGTTGCCTATATGGAAACGCGATTCTCTACCTAATTAATTTTTGACATTCCGATTGTGGACTTGAATATATATATTGTGCATTTTGTGTTATCCAATAACTGAAAGGCATTTTCTCTTAGCATTCATATCCCTATCCCTCATCAAAATGCAGTCGCTAAGCTTAAGAATTGACGTCTTTTGGATGTTGTCAGCACCTTGATGCTTGAATCGTTTGTCTTTCCCCGATTTTTTCTCAAAGCTTTATCTATTGTGCATTTTATTAACTGTTTGCCTTCACCAAGCTTGCATCTTGATTTTCCTTACTGTCACTTGTTTGGTGTCCTGCATAACTAATATTCTTTACATATCTTTTGGGTACATTTGCTTTGTTCACTTACCTCCGCTAAACATCACAAGAGTGCAGCTCAAGTTGTTTAACACACTTTTCTTGGCTATAGTAATTCTCATAAAGAGTTTATGTGCTATGATAAGGATGCTAACAAACTTTGTACTTTTTTGAAATTTAGTTTTCTTCAAAAATCAATGTTTCTTTATGTCTAGGGTAGATCCTATTTCATCATCTTCTTTGCTCCCTTCCTTTGATATTAAGGAAGAGGCCATTAATCATTTCAAGCCGAGCCTTGTGTATTAACGACATCATTTATTGCTTTCCTACTCGTGAATCGATACTTGATTCTGATTTACATGTCCCTCATTGTTCTACTCAAATTTTATTGTCCTCAGATATGTATGGATTTTCTTATTCTGCCCTACAGGCCATGTTTGGTACTACTGTGCCATTCTATGCATATAAGACAAGCTGTATGCTATTAAGGAAAATCACACTTGGGATCATTTCTTGTTCTCCTAGATTTACTCTACTTAGATGTAAATGGGCATATATTATAAAGCTACATGCTACTAATAGATCTATTCGGAAGTATAAAGCTTACTCGGTGGCTCTTAAAAATTGACAAGAGCATGAGTTGATTATGAGAAAACATTTGCGCCTATGGCCAAGATGACTATATGCCACTCTTATTGCTATTGCTGTCTCAAAAGGATTGTTGCTTTGTCAAATGGTTATAAAGAACACAATTTTACATGGTGATCTAAAGGAAGAAATTTTTATGACTCAACCTGGCTTGTTTTCTTCTACTTCTAATGAGGTTCGTCATTTAAAACAGTCCCTGTATGGTTTAAACAGGCACCACGGGTATGGTTTGATATGTTTTATACCTCCGTTGGTTAGTATGACTCGTCACTTTTCCCTTGCTTGATTGATACTAGGATTGTTATCTCTGTAGTGTACATAAATAATATTGTGATTCGAAGATCCAATCTTTAGTTTATTGAACAGCTCCAAGAATGTCTCAAATATTCATTTCATACGAAATATCTTGGTTCACTGCAATATATCGTTGGACTTAAGGTTCAATGTTGTCAAACTAGTATGCTCTTTTATCATCATAAGTATACTCAAGACCTTCTTTCTTTAGTTTGTCTTTAGGACGATAATTTTATTCTTACTTCTATGGAGATTAATTTGAAGCTCCATAAGCAGATGGCTATTTTTTATATAATTTTTTGATGTATTGACATTTGGTAGAGAGTTTGAATTATTTAAGCATTATCAACATTATATTTCTTTTGCTGTTTACTAGATTAGTCAGTTCGCGTAGGACCTTTGCTAGTCTCATATGGCCATTGTCAGATGTTTCCTTTCTATCTCAAGGGTACATCTAGTGGTGGTTTGCTATTGTTAGAGTCATTTTTCTAATTGGCATATTCCGTGACTATATGTACTATTGTATCGATGTCGGGTTATGGGTTGTCAAGATTCAGTATTAATACATATTCGTTGCTGTCTGTTCCGTCTTCCAGGGATACTGCGCCTGCCGTGTGCTCTCCAGTCGGTCGAGCCCGTCCGAAGCCCCGCGCCCTCTGTGCGCTCGCTACCCGCTCGACCCTAAAATCCAGAATGGTCCCTGCTCGCTGTGCGCCGCCCCCGCGCTCGAGCTGTGTTCAAGCGCCGAGGCAACGGGCAAGATTTTAAATGCGAATTTTGAGTCATCTATAAATACTTGGCTTATATTTTTGGAACCTTAGGACTCTTGGCAGATCAATTTCGTGCTCCACTTGAGAAAAACGTTGTTCATGCTCCATTGATCTTGCTTCTCTTGAGAAAACTAAAAGCTGCAACCTTGAGCTTCATGTTCTAACTAGTTTTCTCTATATTTTCTCTTTGCCATTCAAACATTTACATCCTTCTACCTTCGCTGGAGACGTCGGTGCGTTGAAGAAGGAGACTCGATCGTGTTCGGCAATTCAAGTGGCTAAAGAAGGAAGATTGACGTGAATACCAGAAGGTGTCC
>JAOVVI020001041.1:0-26439 GCA_028571085.2 Nepenthes alata | reverse complement strand
CCGCGTTCGATTCCCGTCTACCGTCCGCGCATGCAACATTTTAATTTAACCGTAGTGCTACAGTAATGGGCCTAAAGGCGACTGGGCCGCGCTCGAAACGGATTAGGCCACGAACGTAATCGGCCCGTAAAACTAATATATATATATTATTAAAAATACTGTAGCAGAACGACGTCGTTTAAAATCGAATACGTTCCCACGAAATGACGTCGTTTAGAATACTCAAAATCGAAGCCAAAACGACGACGTTTAAAATTGTAGAAACAGTAAACGACGCCGTTCAAGTCGTCTTCTTCCTTTGTCGGTTTCGTCCGAACCCAACAACGACCAATTCGATCCGATTATCAGACCCGATTGAAACAGTACCATATGAACACCATAAATGATGAAAAATATATAAAAATTTCAAAAATTTAATTGAAATGAAGAAAAATATTATCAGACCTATCGATTTTCAGTGCTCGTTTGAACCAATCTTAAAAAAAATGAAAACTTTAAGTTTTTCAAGTTTCAGAAAAAATCAAAAATTTACAGAACAGCAAAGGCAGAGGCGATGACTCTCTCTGATATCAAATGTTAGCAAATGATGTGGCTTAAACAACCACTAAAACGAAATAATGAATCGAGTTTATACCTCCCGTCATTTGCGTGCTCTGTTTTCGAGAAGTTGGATCCGGTTTGGCATTGAGCTTCTGGACACTCCTTACTCTTTTAGATATTGTAATACTTGAGTTGGGTGCCAATGACAAAGTCAGAACGCTCAATTTATAGACAAAATTATCAATTGCCTCAAAAGCGCGTTACGTATTCAAAACGGCCGAGAATTAATTTGTCAATCAATGAAAGAATTATCAACACTAAATGGACCACTAATATTTCAGCAATTAATTGAGTTAAATGGCAAAAGGAGTTAAACAAATCGAGGAAAACGAAGAGGAACGAAACTGCTGTCGGCTCAAAAATGGCTCGAAACAGTCGTTCGGCTCGGCTCGGCTCGGGGCGGCTAATGGCTGAAGGCTATAATGTATACATATGTATGAAATGGTATTCAAGTTTTATTTGAGGCATGCCATAACTTAGTAGGAATATTAAGAAAAAAGTAAAAACATTATAATATTTTAATATTTTAATTCTATTTTTAAATTTATTTTAATACCGAAATTATTGTATATAAAATTTAATTTGACACTTTAATAAAAATTCTAGAGGTGAATTTTATTTTAAATATTTATACTTTTAAGATTTTTGCTATTTTTATAAGTGATAAATAAAAAAATAAATTTATCAAAATTATCAAAATACTAATGAAGTAACAATGAAAATAAGATACCGGTAATGTAATAATAAAAAAATAGATGTTATCTAGGTCACTTATGTAATATCACAAGACTAGAAAAATTAGCATTGAAATAAATTTAATAATAATTTTTTAAAAAATAAAATAAAATTGAAGAAACTAAATATACTTTTGGAATTGACAAAATACAAATTAAGAGTATAATTTTATATTATCTTTATTATAGTACTCAAAAGGTGCATTGTAGAATAAATATTGTTTAAAAAAATATTATATGGATGTGATGTATCTTGTATCCAAATTTAAACAGATTCAGATTAAATAGTTTGTCGGGATCCAATCTTCGTTCGCTGAGTTTTGGGTCCTGCACACCACAATTTCAAACAAAGCAGTTAAGTGACGTCGGGATTTGGTCCCACCGAAAATATTTCAACGCTCAAACTATAAATCTTTCACAGAGAATAGAAAAATAATAATGATGCAGTATAAATGTTGGTGAGTATTTGTATATGATGGTGCACTTGTAGAGATTGTGGTTTCGTAGTTGCTCTGAGGAGTTGTTTCTCTAAGTATTAAGTTCGAATAGAACTAGTAGCAGAGAGAGAGCGCTAGAATGCTCGAGAGAGTTAGAGAATTTATGAGAGCTTGAGTTTACTTGAGGGATTTTGTGGGCGTTTGAGAGCGTGCCTTGGAAAGGAGCAGTCATAGCTTTTTCTAGTCATGACCCTGCGCTACCTTTTTTACGTAGAGGGTTTGATGCCTGTGCTTTGTCGGGGATCTTGTATTTCTGTCACTGGTGTGATCGTCATCTCTGATTGTAATGGTCAAAGGGGATGATCTCATTCCTTCTGTGTTTCACAACTGTTAGGGTTTCTAACAGATATGACGTAAATTTTGGCACATTTCTTTCGGGATGCACATTGATTTTGGAGGTGACCCTTATAGTGAAGCTTATTTTCTTTGGAGATGGAGGAAATTATGACAGATGACCGTTGTGATTTGAGGATGGATACGTTGACCAAATTAGGCCTGGGCTACGTACGTCTTGGACCCCAGCTTGTCTATAATCTGTTTATCGATCAACGGAAGCGTAGGCCATTCTAAACCTCAATGGGCCGTCCTGCTTTTAAGCCTCTGCTGGCCCACTTATTATTCATTCGGTTAACGGAGGCGTTGACCGTTCGGGCATAAATAGCCTGCCGAGGATTTGGGCCATTTTCTCATTTGCGGGCCAGCCTATTACTGGCATTCCAATTAGGATAGATTAAGGGGGATTTTATTTTTTAAAGATATAGATCCTATTGTTTTAAATATAAATTATTATAGTTTATATTTTTTAAAAAATTTAAAAAATAATTAAAATTAATTATTATAATATAATTATTTATTTAGAATATGGGAGGGAAAGTGACCTCCAATCCTCATTCCGGAGACGGATAATGTATTTGTGTCACCGGCGAGAACTTGAATGGCGGGCATTTTCCTTGGTCATATAATACCAGAGTTTCCTACATTAACATCTATCGCTGTAAACGCCACAAATTCAATCCACCTCCACTACCCCAGATTCCCAAAATTCAGGCCAATTTGTTTCATTTGCATTCCATTTCTTTCACAAACGTTTCCAATCGAACCATATCAGTGACACAGTCAGTCAAATCACTGCGGAGAGAGAAATGAATCTGCGTTTGGTTTCATCTCCTCTTTATCTCTCCTCAAATTCCAAAGTATTCCCTTGTCACTCTCGCGGATTGAAATCGATATCGATCGCAAGTTCATTCGTCCATTGGTCGTCAAGGAGCCGCGTGTTTCCCCGCGGACGTAACAGAATTATGACGAGGGCGTGTGTGAAGGTGGAAGAAAAGGAGAAGAATGTTTTAAAGACGGAGAACGTGTGGGGGAAGGTATCGGCGGTGCTGTTCGACATGGACGGAGTGCTTTGCAACAGCGAAGAGCCTTCTAGAAGGGCCGCCGTCGATGTTTTCGCGGAAATGGGTGTGGAAGTCACGGTAGAGGACTTTGTACCTTTTATGGGAACTGGTAAGCTTTTAATCGGACTCTACGTTGGGAAATTTATAGTGACAACTGAGTAGTATTCGAGCTGAAAGAATGAGATGTGTAAATGGTAATGCTGAGGGACATTTTCACTTCCCATATGATAGAGTCGGGGAATTAATTTGAAATCTGCGGTTGTTCTACTAGGGTAAAGTCAATAATGGCAGATTGTTTGTACTTTTTATTCAGTCATTCAGCGTGCATCTATATAATACAGGAGGATTCCTCATGTGTACATGATCCCATGATATCAAAGCCTCCAGGCAATTTTTCGTACATCAGCATTGAAAACGTTAAGGGTTTAATTGTATCTTAAAATTCAACTTACATTCTCTAAGAATGCGAGAGTGACATGATACTTGCTTCATAGCTGAACCATTGGAATGTTGTTTTAAAAAAGAGGCATCTATGACATTTTTTATTAAGGGATTTTTACCCATTAGTGGTGACAAGAGAAGGATATTAATGGCTGCGAATATGTGTTGTGATTGAATAGTCACCAACTGAGATATTTAGTCACCTGGAAGGATAGCAAGGCTTTGTGGAACAGTGCTGCTATTCTGAGAATATAAAGTTGAAGTTAGTTGGTGTTGGTGATCAGTTGACTGAGCACTTGGTCAAACACCGATGCCTCAAAAGAAATCTGTTATGGTTTTAATGAAAATTGCTTCATCTACTGCCTCAAAAACATGAATATTTTTTAGGCACTTGAATAACATATATGCAATTCATGCTTAGGAGGTTATTCATGGTATAACTTTGATACTTTATAGTATAACTCTTGACTGGTCACTCATATTTGTTGTGTTTTTCTTTGTCTTTTGGCATTGTTAATGGTCTAGGTGAAGCGAATTTCTTGGGAGGTGTTGCATCAGTGAAAAGTGTTAGGGGATACAATCCTGATGCTGCAAAAAAGAGATTCTTTGAAATATATTTAGAGAAGGTAACTAAAAGAAATATTTGCTGTCTACTTTACCAGGAGTTTGTTGACTTGCTGATGTTTACATCATATCAAATTTCATTAAACCTGATCAACTCTTCATTTCTTTTCTATAGTATGCAAAGCCAAATTCTGGAATTGGATTCCCAGGTGCCCTTGAACTCATTACTTTGGTATGCTGGTTGCTGAACAGCTACAGTAATGATACTTGTTAGTTTTTTGTTGAATTGGATCACTAAAGCTTCTGTTCAACAGTGCAAAACCAATAATCTTAAAGTTGCTGTTGCATCTAGTGCCGACCGTATCAAGGTGGATGCAAACCTAGCTGCTGCTGGTTTGCCACTGTCATTGTAAGTTTTTGCAAACATTTTAATTTCTTTATTTTGCTCTAACATTTGATGTTTATGTTGCTGTTGCTCCTGCTTTGCAGCAGAGAGTATCAGGAATGTGCTTTGTAGATTTTGTCACGTACCTGAGTCTCTATCTTTGTCTTAATTTGTAAATTTTGTTACTTACCTAAAGATATCTTTTTGTCAATTGTGGTTCCTAAATTTGTGTTAATCTGAGGAATGTGCTTTGAGTTAATCTGAGATGAAGATATAGAAACCTTCCCTTCTTGCTCTGCTCCCCTGCCCACCCAAATATAAGAAAAGGAAGGTAAAAAGTTGAATGGAAGATGACTTTAATTCTTAGCTTTGGTTTGGTGATTGACTCTAGCATCAAACTTTATCTTTGATGATCAACTTGAGTGTCTCACCCCTCGATGGTGGTCTGACTGCATCTATCATTGCTTGCGTTCATCATATCTTTTAGGGATTATACCATTTTTTTCTGGATTGTCTGTGAACCTTGATTTTAATGTCTATTCATCTGCAAGGTTCATTGCCTCTGCTACTTGTATGACTAAAATGCCTTCTTAAGGGACTTGAATTACTCACTGATGATCAAATAGGATTGAAGCATTGCCATTTATCTTGGAAAATATATCTGAAGTACTGTGGTGAAGGGTCACATTTTGGTATTCTCAAACAGTAAATGGAAATTTAATGCTTGCTGTTGTTTCTCCTACACCTGTAGATGATAGTATTTATACCAGTTCTGGTTAATGCTTTTGACTACTACTAGTGACAGTTCTACTTGTGACTTCTATTTGTGATATTCAAAATATCAGTCGATACACTCGATAGTTAAATGATATTTTTTTGTTAGCTTACGATTCTTAAATCTTATATTTCTTCTGATATATCTGATATCGATACGTATTGTCCGATTTTCAATACTGATATGACTTTGACGCTGATCGATACCAATATTTTCCATTATCCACAACACTTAATTAGGTGCAAGTTACAAAGCACGCTTGGGACATAAATTGTTGTACAATAACATAGGCAATTTGTATATATAGTTCCATCAAGCATAGATATTGTATGCATGCTGCTAGTGGGTTTGAATTAGACAAGAGCTCCTAAATTGTAATGTTTGGGTGATGACCTTAGCCTGAAGCGTTCTAATCATCCTTGATAAGTATACAAACAAGGATGTAAAGTTAGGAGACATGATATAAGAAAGTTCAGTGATGATGAAAATCTTCTGAAGTTGTGTATTCACTTTTGTCTGGTTTTCTTGCTGTATTATTTAGGAGCTGGCAGCTAGTTTCCCTATAAGTTACCCAAGGAATATTTAACGTGTTTTATTTTAGAGGGTTTATTGGGAAATCATATGGAGGTTCAATGTCTTGGTAGCCCAATTAGATGATGTGTTATTTTGGATTTGGCAACTAGTTTCCCTGTTTTATGCCCTGGTATTATTTTGCATGGCTTCATTTAGGGAGCTCTTTGTAAAATCATCTTAAGGTTGAATGTTTTGGTAATCCAGCTTGATGTACTGGACTTTCAGTGTCTGACTTCTTATTTATATTTGCTGAATTCAAATGTTTGATGTGAAAACATAGAAGCTTGATGCAGGGAATTAGAGTGAGGATGGGCACTGGAAATGCCACTGTGCTAATTGAGTGCTTTAAACTTTGGATTTTTTTTGGTGTGTGTGTGTGTGTTGGGGGGGTGTTAGGGGAGGGGTAATTGCAGTCCTCGTGTGGGACCATGCCTTAGTTTGGTATGGTCTTAGGATAGTCATTTTATCTTTATTGGAAGTTTTGGTGGAATTAGATTCTACTGTATTTCTTATTCCTCTCTGGACCTAGAAATTCATTCATTTGCTTCCTTATAAATAGTGTAATTTGGTAACTCAGCTGTGGATTCTTTCACTTTTTCTCTTGTGGGTTTTCAGCTGAAACTAATTTGTTTTATGTCAGCACTGACAGTTGAGTGGGCTTGCATTGGGTGGGTCACATCACATCAGATTTCTCTCTGTTGAAAACATCCTTTCACCCACCCATTTTTAAAAGCTAAAAGTGCAGATAAACTCTTTTTACTTCACTTCAAATGTTTCTAACTCTCTAGTTGTGCCTCTCCCATTTTCCTTACCTTTACACAGCTACAACAACAAAGCCCTATATCCCATGAGGTGGGTTGATTATATAAATCAGGTTTGCCATTTCAATTATTTAGTGCAGCATCATTCAACAGTATTTTTAAATGTTCTTTAATTACTTGTACTCATATGTTTTTCACATCACTCTATATTTTTCTATGTCTACCTCGTCCTCTATTTTCTTCAGCCACAACTAACCCACATTCCTCACAAATAATTTCTCTTATTTGTACTCAATCAACTCACTCTTACATGCTCAATCGAATCAGTTCTTACCTTTGATGTTTGTGTTTCATTTACACTTTTTATATAACATTTGAATATTCAAATATTATTCTAGCAAATGGAGACAAAAATTCATCTTGTCTGATCCCTCTCTCTTGAACATGCTTTATAAATAAGTATTTTAGGATGTCACTGCATGGAGTTTTGTTCACATTCTTGCATGAGCTCCAAAAAGGAAATGAGAAACTAAAATGATTAAGTTATATAGTATAGGTCCTCTATTCATCTCACTGGCCCAAATGTCAACTTCCTGAATCGATTAAGTATTTCCATGTTTGTGGAAACATTCTCTGTTTCTCTGTTCAACAGTTGAACTCAAATACTAGCCAACTCAAACACTCACATCGATTTAGATGGATATAGTCGACATCTTTGATGTAAGATTAAATTGTTGGATTTCAACAATTGAAAACATCTATATTAAACTGTATGCAGTATCTTACCTAGAAACCTCTCCAATAACTAGTTGAGTCTTGGAGACAGACATGAACACTACTAATTCATAAAGGGGCTTAAAAACTCAAATAAGCTGCATGAGTGCCAAATTCCTCCTCCTGCCAACATGTTCATCGGAGGTAGATTTTGTGCAGTTTGACTGATGACAACATGACAACTGTTTTATCGATGATTTGGAAAGACTCCAGCCCTATAGTTATCAATAATAATCAACAAGAAAAATTATTAATGGAGGTGCACATTCTTTTGTGAAATTTCATCAAATGTCAGGGAATTTTTGAATTTACTTTAGATGAATTATTATTATTTTTTTAATCACCCTATATTTACCCCTCCCTTCTATCTCTCTTGCGGTGTTTCCTAAATACCCAAATACCTCTTTTAGTTGGAGAAGAAACTCTTATTGAATAGGAAATTTATGGACAGTATGCCACTGGAAGGGCAAGATGTCCTCCTGGAAAAGCATACTGTCAAGATGGGCAGCACAAAAGGAAAGGAACTGTGATTGAAACAGACCCATGCATTTCCTGTACACATCTGATATTCAAGTTATATAGGCAGTGATAGCAGAATCTCCCAATCAAACAAAAGAAGACTACTTTCATAAAGTTAGGATTCTAAGCTAGTACATTTTTCCAATGTTCATGTTTGGATTGAGATTTGAGGTCCTCTCTGCTAGCCTTCTGTTGATTCACCAGTTTCTGTATGCTTTCCCCCTTGGTGGAATACCAGTTCTCTTCTTTTGAACTATGGATGACTATTTTGAGGATGGGTCTGATACTTTACAAGTTCTTAATGTGTTGCCCATTGTTGTCTGCTAGGTTTGATGCTATTGTGTCAGCAGATGCATTTGAGAATTTAAAACCTGCTCCTGATATATTTTTAGCTGCATCAAAAATATTGGGTGTGCCCCCAAGTGAGGTATGATTCTATATTCAAATATAACTTTTCCTCCTAGCTTTTGTTAGGGAAAAGTTGTCATGGGAGTCCATAAATTCCACTTTTTTCATTTTTGCTGATTTCTGAGCCTACTCCTGTATGCTTCCTTTCCTTCATCAAGCATTTCAAAATTTTCCCCGCTCATCTCCACTCAGGAAACTGTAATGCATATTGGTTACAGTCTCTTAAAGTCCCCGTTTACAGTTGATGAATTCCTGGTCAAGATCTGCCTTAGTTTATTAATTATTATGGCCTGTTAATGAACTTTTCCTTGCCTGTTGTTAGTGTATTGTCATTGAAGATGCACTTGCCGGATTGCAAGCTGCTAAAGCTGCAGAAATGAGGTTCAGCTTCTGCCAATTTAGTTTTTATTTCTGTTATTGTCGTATATATTTATTTGTAAAATTTGTTAAGTTCAATCATTGCTTTGGTTTTGTTTCTTCATACAATGGACTACTTGCAGATGTATAGCTGTGACAACCACATTAACAGAGGAGGCTCTAGCTATTGCTGGTCCATCACTAATTAGAAAGGATATAGGGAGCATTTCACTTGATGATATTATCACTGGTGGATCTGGTCGAAATAGTATGTAGTTCTAATAGATTGCTGCAATTGAATTCTTTTGTCTTCTGCTAAAGCAAAGTTTGTTGTTAATAGTTTGTATCCTCTCTTAAAGAAACATTAGTATGCACAATTTTGTCATAATACATTACAAAGTGTTTTGTTCTCTTGCTATTACATCATGGGTGCCAAATTGTTGAGTTTCGAGATTTTGTCTGAGCCTTGGTCAGGTACTATAGCAGATCTGCTGTTAAGAAGTAATTGGGCTTTCAAAGCAGTTCACTGTTTTATGGTTGGCTTAATTGTGTTTTGATAGTTTTCTGTGTAACAAAGAGAAAACATTGCAGATGAGAGGATGCAGGGGCCTCACCATATAAATACTTCTGCACAGGCTTCACCCACAGAGTTTGAGGGACAAGCACAGAATGTCTTCTCATCTGGATGGTAAGATGGATTCTGAATCCATGAAGTGCGATATTGCTGTTTGGACTTGTAAAGTTTTTCCCATGAGATCATTTTGAAGCCTGTATTTGACATCCTTTATAAGTTGAATTTTTGCTATAGCTTTACTACCTTTCAATTTTACAATTTAAGCAGCTGCTGCTGTGTTGTTCCATCTGTGGATGCACCTTGCTTCATTTAGGGAGCAGTTCAATCAGTTATCATTGAAGAGGAAGTTTCGGATGGAGTGGGTCAATCTGAGAGTTTTTTTGAATTGAGGTTGCAAATTTTAAAATCGTTATAAATATGTTCTTTCATAGGGAAAATGAACGAAGAAATAAAGATAGGACCTCGAGTAATATCCAATTGTATTTGATTCTCATGAAATATGTTTGCCAGGATAATTCTTTGATTGCACATTATTATGTGCTACATTTAGTTGTGCCTCATGCTGGTTCTGGGCCCTTAAATGTAGGGGCTGATCAGCCATATCAAGAAAATGTATTTTGATCTAGTTAATTTTACATTTAGGCTCTAGAACTAATTTATGGACAGGTTGCAGGCATCCAGACGTGATCTTCTGAGATATGGAAGTCTGGGCATTGCTATTTCTTGCATCTTCTTTACCATCACAAACTGGAAGGTATAACTCACTCAATGGGAAAAGAACATTAGAAGATTGCTGTATTTTAATTTGGACCCTACACTATATTTTTGTGAGTGGTTATGTAGCAGGAAGATGTTATTAATTTGCCTTATTCTGATGTGTATATGACTATATGTTGATGGAAATTGTTATGGTCTTGCAGGCAATGCAATATGCATCCCCCAAAGCTCTTTGGAATCTCATATTTGGACCAAGCAGTCCAAGTTTTGAACAAAAGGAAGGTAATAGTTCATAAAATTAACGAATTATAAAATTTTGGAATTCTTTCTTATGATGCATTTTCTTTTTCTTTTCCTTGTGTATTGGTCTCTATCAGTAACGTGGTCAATAATGTTGAGCTTCAGCATCCACCTCCTTCTTGAAATAGTATCTTTTCCTTTGACTCTTTAACTTCTTCTTGAAATAGTATCTTTTCCTTTGACTCTTTAAAAGGGATGGCCTTGAATCTTTGAGACTGTGATCTCTACCCACTATTAGCTTAATCTAAAGAAGAGGGAATTTATTTAGAAAGCAGGGGATATTCTGATCAATTCAGAAGCCTTTCCAAACAGTAAGTTACGGATTATCATCCAAGTGTCCCATGGTCAAATTGTTAGAGTTGGTTAAGAATCCATGATGGTTTGTCTGCAGCATTGGCTAAACAAGCTTGCAAGATGTGTGCAAAAGGGATTATTTGTCATCTAGTTGTTGTTGAAGTGGGGCCATCTATTTACTTCCTTCAATTGGATGTAGGTGAATCTCAGTATAACAGGGTCCAACAGCTTGTGAACTATATATCTGATCTGGAAACCAGGTGATCTGCTTTCAGGTTTAACACTATATATTTCTGAAGTAATTATTTTGTTTACGAGTGACTCAACTATTTTCTAATATGTTCTCTTGTGAAATCTCTTGTGAAATCTATTATTTTGCAGAGGAAATGCTCTTACTGTGCCTGAATTTCCATCTAGGCTTGATTGGTTGAATACTACTCCTCTCCAGTTATACAGGGTGAAGTATTATTCGTCTTCCCAGTCTGTATAGATCTGTTGATCATACACAGACACACAAAAGCCCTCATTTTCCATTTTTAAAATTTATTGAAAGGATACTGACCAAGGTATCAGAAATCTGCTATACTCGAGGAAAAACAGCAAAAGAACAGGTCAATCTATGGTCAAATATTCATATAAGCAACCATAAGTGAACATCTATTCAACAATTCTGTAAGTCATGTTATGTGTGGCTCATTGTCCTGTCTATTGCTTTCTTCCACAAGGGCCATCCAATGGTAGGTGAAGCTTTTATCCAACAATTATGTTTAATCTTTCTACTTAGAACTAATTCCTTGGCCCTGATGCTCTTCATGAAAGTGTGGTTGAACTAGATAAACTCCTAACACATCATAGGCCTAATTTTACACCAGCTTTGTTGTGCACTATGAAGAAGCTAATTATCAGTTTTGATTTCTAACTTGCAAAGATACCACTGTTTCATTTCAAAAGTTTCCCACATCGTTTGAGATTTGGGGAGAATCAAATATATATAGCCTTACCATTTGTTGTAGAGTTTGCAAGGCTCATAATTACTGTTGCGCCAAAAAAAAGGCCACTTGTGTTGGAAATTGGATGGCCATTCTAATCTCCACAGATAATTCTTCATCTCCCCATTCTTAGAATAACTAGCAACTTCCAATTTCAGAAATGTTGGAGTGCTTTCAGACCACTTTGTCCATTCCCAATAGAATGAGAAAACAACCCAATTTCTAATCTGTCAACATTCAGTATCCAATAGACCCTTGTTGGAGGCTAAAGAGAAATGTGAACTGGATTCCAAGGATCCCCATAAACCAAAAAAGGAACATTTTAAAATGACTCCAAAAGCAAATTGTACTTCCTTTTTTTCAACCCTAAAGGAACAATTGAGAGGCAAGATTCATCCACTTTCTTAGCTATATTTCTGCATGAACAGCAACCCTAGAAACCTGTTGATACCTGCACGGATTTTTAAAACTATATTGATACTGTAAAGCATGTAGTACATTATTTTTTCCCCTCATTGATGAATTAGAAATATAAAGCAGTGGAATGTTGCTGCAATGGATAGGTTAGGGATCTTTGAGGAGAGATTTTCTGTTAAGAGCAAAATTTTTCTTAATGATTTCCTCAAATTATCCCTTTTCTGTTGAGATGTGCTTTCAAAAAAATTTTTATTGTTCATATGCCTTTGCTTGCGCTATCTGACTTTTTTCTGTCTATATGGAATGAAATATCAACTGGTATATATAAGGGCCCCTTGATACCGAAATTTTTCATTACTGTGACAAAATTACGATATATTGCATTATTAATATTTTGCGTTATATTGATTGATATTTGCAAGTTCTAAATGTAAAATAAAATTTGTGTCCGATATTAATATGTATTGACCAATACAATACGGGTGAGGCTGATACTAATATTTTCGTCCCTAATTTTTGTGAGTTAGTTGGGCTTCAAACATTGTATCTTTAACTGTATTAATTTTACCACTTACCACATTTTTGGTTGATTGAGAATCAACCTGATTTTAGGTTTCTTTACCCAGGATTTGTTGCAGTTCATGGATCATATTGCATCGTTCTGTTTTAGATGGTAGAGTACATATACTCGATTGTTTCTAAATTGATAAATTATTTTATGAATGCAGACAATCAATTGTAATCCTGGTATTCCATTGAAGCCTCCAGTTCCTCTCTACATATGAAATGCAGTGTCATCTTTTGGATCTTATGGATTTTCTATTCTATTCTGAAAAATTCTTTTTTATATTCTGTACAGGATTTGAAAGGGAAGGTTGTTCTATTGGATTTCTGGACCTATTGTTGTATAAATTGCATGCATGTGCTGCCTGATCTTGAGTTTTTGGAGAAAAAGTATAAAGACTTGCCGGTACATTCCTAATTTTGATTTTACAAGAAATTTGTCCATTTGTCTGTGTGTGGGTGTGGTTGAGTGAGTGGCTAAGTTGGGTGATTGTTGTTCTTCATGACCATTTCGGCATTCCTCTTATTTCTTCAGTTAATGTAGCCTTCCTTTGTTGGCAGATTAGCTCATCTCATGAGGAGATATGATAGGTATCAGGCTAATAGATGGACTTTCATATATTTAGGTGCCGACATGATCTTGTCTGTGGATGAGCAAGAAAGAGCGCATTTAAAGTAAACCCGAAATAATTCTTATGCCTTAGCCAAATGACAAAAACAGAAATATTATTATTGAAGATAGGATGCAAGAATGTTTTTCAAGATGATTTGGATATTTCAATGTAGGCAAGTTAATGAAAGTGGTGAGGAAGAGTGACTATCTTGAGACTTTAAGGTCGTGAAAATACCCGGGGTGGTGGGGATGGGAGGGGGATTGGTAAACCTAGGAAGACTGTGCCTTTTTTTTTTCTTAAACCTAGTAAGACTCAATGTAGTAAAGAAGGATTTGATGGCCCTCCAGCTTTTTAAAGCACCTTGTCCTGAGACAAGCAGAAAGCAAACAGGTGTGATGATATCTGAAGCTACTTCATGGGACTTAGCATCATGGTTAGTATTTGACGATTAGTTATCTTGTGTACTGCAGAGTTAATACATGATCAATTCATTAGCCTTGATGGTCATGTGCTTCATTGTGGTTGAAGGTGGGAGGAGGGAAATGGAAATGGAGAAGGGGGAAGAGAGGATAGGAAAAGCATTTAGTTCCACATGTTTAATTAGATGGAAAGAACAGAATTATTCATATTAGAAGCATTAGGTTGTTTTATAAGATTAATATGTAGATGGGAAGTAAAGAGAGGTGGAGGAAGGAATTGAAAAGGGGGGTGGGGGAGGAGAGGAGAGAGAGGGAGGGGGCAGGGATTGACATTGAGGTGGAATAGTAGGGCATTTGATGTCCTACCTCATATACTATATCCCTTACTAGAATCAGCATATGTACAGGAGGCCATGGTCACACATTAGTTACCGTATATACACAGACCCTTCATATACACTAATACCTTACTATAATTACCATATTTATGTTAGGTATCCGCTGCAACCCTCAAATGCAGAGGACACTAACCAGTACCAATACTGTGGCTCTTTAGGTGCCTCAGTTCACACTTTTGGCATGCTACCATCAACTTGAAGCTTGCTAGCCTCTGCCAAATAGCATGCTTTGTGCTCAAGATGACAATCCTGTTGTTCTGATGAGTCACACATGGTTACCCAATCTAGGATAGCCACATGGATGGGCACAATTTCACTTCATGTTCAAGTGTGGCAACAGCTTCCGAAGTATGGCAGAGAAACTCCTTGCCACAAATATGAGTTGGTTAAACATCTTGCATGTCTTTTTCCCATCAAGGTGTAATTGCGAATGCCATTGACACACAAGAATGATTTTATATTGTATCCAAGAAGTTGGCGTGAGGTTAGTAGCCTCTATGGAAAGTCCGCACACCACAAGCTCGTTATCTATTCACAGCAGTGTTCATAACTCTTTCTTCATGAACACCCTAGGCCGCCTTTTGACATGCCCCAAGGTCATTTAGGTTCCATCTTGCAAGCTAACTCCCACTGGTATGTTATTAGTAGGGCGGTAGAGCATAATTCTAAATTTTGGTGGTCTGGCATGTGGGCATATTGTCACCAAAGGCAAGGGTTATCGTGGTGTCACTGCAATATTGTTTTGGTTGCAGTACATGTCACAGCCTGTATATAAATATATGCTGGAAAGTGTAACGTCTTTTCCCATGAAGATTTCTCTTACTCTTTCATGTGGAAACATCAGCCTTAAACCATGGTTATGTCATGGTTATGTCAAGAGTATTAAAGGGACTGCAAGTCTGCCACAATCATAACAAAAAATCTGCTTCATACCTGACCAGCCCCAAGCCCATTTCTAGTGCTGTCAAGTGGCCTCTGCTATGACCAACGAGTATTTTATTGCCTTGTAGATACTTTGTCATGGTGGGCCAGACACTGAACTGGCACATTCCTATAAACAGACAGCTGATAATCAGTTAAAAAAAAAAAAACAAACACGTGCATGGATGATGCTGGTGACTGAAAAGGTCTGTGTATGAACATATCAGTGTCTGACAGTAGCATGCATGGATTAAGAATAAAAATGAGCCGGTGGCTAAGGCAATGAATTTGTCTCCTTCTGCTGAATATGTGTGCAATTAATAATCTAAAGAAACCCTGGATACTGGAAGGCATGCGTAATTTAGATGTCTCTGATGTTCATGAATCTGATGTGACATGATTATAGACACTGCAAATTAGAAATGAACCATCTCAAAATGAGAAATTATTTATACTTTCTCCTGTATATATTTGAAGCATCAAATTATAGTGATCCTATATTATAAATTCTATGGGTCTTCATATTACTTAATGGATTCATGTTATGCAGATTCATTTGTTTCAGTTTCTGAGATTTCGATGTATTAATGATTAATGCTGTTCTTCAGTTTGTTGTTGTTGGAGTACATTCTGCTAAATTTGACAATGAGAAAGATTTGGAGGCAATTCGCAATGCAATTTTACGATATGGCATTGCTCACCCGGTAAGTCAAAAATTGAGGATTTGTTATAAATGTGATTGCGATCTTACAACATATCGGATGCTAAAAGCCCTGACATGCTTAGTGGATCTCATTTTGATTGACCTCAAGATATTTGGACAATATGCTTTTAGGAGGAGAAATGCTAAATATCCCACCCACTTACAACCCATTCGCAACTTACTCTTTATTTGTAGGACCCATTTTGAATTTTTTTATCTATTAAATCCTAATATGCCCTACATATACAAAGTGGGGTTATAGGTGGGTGGGATGAGTAGCATTACTCTTTTAGGAGTGTAAACGGTTTTCCTTCTGAGTTTTGAGGTAAAAGGAGAGGAAAAGAAAACATTAGTGGCCTTGATTAGTCATCTAAGCTGACATTATGATAAGTATACCCAAAAAATAAAACTGCGTAGTGCTTGATAGACATTCATTAACATGATAGTAGGCTTTCAATTACTAATATACTTTAAAGGTTTGGTTAAAAAGAAACAAAAAAGGAAAAAGAAAAGAATGGCTTTGCCAACAATCATTGCAGGCTGTCACTGTGGACCAGTAAGCAAGGTTCTGTAGACACTATAGATGTGCATTTAGCATTTTCTCGTCCATTCATTATTGCTTTACCTAATTTAGCTTGTGTATGGATTATTAATTGTGTGTTATTTACCTAACTAGAATTGTCACTTTGTATTGATGGAAGATTTGTGGCATGCAAAAGTACGAGCTATAGCTGGAGCAATTTGTTAGTAGACACTCCACCTTTACTGCACTATCTATCAGATCTGGAAAAACCCAATGTTTAAAAAGGTACATAGTGATGCAGAGACCTACCCAAATAAAATGGCACTTCTTAGCAATGCCTTTAAATTTTTAGAATTTGTCCACTTATGATTTATTAATACCATAGGGAAGGAACAGACCTGAGGTGGCATAAAATGTGTACAAATTAACTGTTTAGACATTTTGTGAAGGAGCAAAATGTAAAATTAGGACATCATTCCTGGACGAACAGAGAAAAAATTATGTGTGATTTCCAAACTTCAAGCTGTTCTGCAATAGGTAGAGATGCACTAAAGATGCTAGTACCAGATTTTAGGCATCGTAGCAAGAAACATAAATTTGTCCTTGAAACCTTTTAATAAATTGCTATTATTTGGACCTTTTGCCTTTGGCAAATGCAATATGCTTTAGTGGATCAGTTCACTGCTTATGCTATGATAAAATAATGTCCCTTCTTGGGACAAGTCTATACATGTAGAAAAAGCATCCCTAGATGGCACTGCAATGTAGTGCAATCTGAACTTGCCATAAATTGCTTACCAGATCTAATTGAATGAAGCTGTGTTGTGCCACGTGATTCTATGATTTTTCGGGATGCTTCCCTTCTTAAACAAGAGGGAAGCAAAAATCCTTCATAGCTAACCATAAATTTACATTTCCAGTTAAAAAATGGAGTTCTGAATGGCTTATTTGAAGAATCTTATCGTTGTGTCTTTGTGGTCCAGTGGCAGTAGTAATCTTGACATTTGGTGACTGGTTTCCATTTTTTCCCAGTTTGTATGCTTTGATACTCCAAACACTACTCTATTGAAGACATAGCAATAGCATGCATGCCTCCTCATCTCCACACTTCAAAAAATAGAAGAATGAGAGAAAAAGAATAATGCATGTATTTCCTACTTTGTAAATGAGGAACTGCCAAAGAAACAATATTAATTTATAATCCATTTTAAAAGAGCAAGTTTGTTCTTTGCAATTTTATCAATCACAATAGCATCATCTTAGAACTTTAGGCATCTGAATGGGTGAACTTTGTGAAGGTCTGTCTTTATCCAAAAAGTCATAATAAATGCACTTATTGCCATATTTTTCTCATACCAGCACCAGTGCATATTGTATCCCATCATAACTCCATTAAGCTTGTTTGAGCTAGCATAACACTAGGAGGGGTGACCTTTTGGGATGTCCTTTTGCTGCAACGAGGTCCTTCAATACTTCAGTATGTGGCACTTTGGTGCTGCTCTTATGTAGAAACACGAGATTCAAATGTGTAGTATTTATCGTAACTGAATTCATGCTTCATATGAAAAAAACACTTCAGGAAAGAGTAATGCTATAAAAACTAAGAGAGGAGAAACAGTATTCAGGAAATTGATTTTGGTAATGCTTGGCAGGTCAACTGTGGACACTATATGTTTATGGACAATGTGAATGGGAAATTTGAGAGTGAAAAGAATGTATATGTGGGTTTTTATATATTTGGAAAAGGATGACAATATAATACATGGAAATATTTAGGGTGGATTTTAGGAAATTAGGGCATATTGTACAAATAGATGCTATTAGAGATATATATCAATAGGGTGATGAATGATGACTATTACTATCAATTTTCAAATTATAATAGGCTTATATCAAGAATTTGAATCCTTGCTTATGCATTATTTATAAATGAATTTATTGGACGTTCTCAAGAGCAAGGTCTATGGTGTATGTTGTTTGCTGATGAAGTTGCCTTGATAGATGAACTGAATATCATAGTCGAAATTAGAATTGTCGAGAAAATTTCCGAATCCTCAACCTGAGTACAAGTAAAAGGAAATTCACATGAAATGTAATTGCAGTAATTTTGCTACATTGTGGGCTAGTCATATTGTGGTTCCATTTCTCTTCCTATTCAATTTGGTAGGTTTGCTGTGATGGATTTTGTAACAGTTTGTAAGGCACTGTTTTATGAATAGTTGATTTGAATAAGACGCAAATTTTTTTCTTGGAGAGAATTATTATGAGCTATTTATGTGGTTCAGCAGTTTTGTTGGGTTTCTAATGAGCCAGTTTGGTTGGTTTGTGGAAGATGACATTCAGAGCAGGTGAGACAATTTTGTGAGGTTTGTTCCTTTTTTTTAACTCGGATGATTTTTATCGTCGCTGTTTAGACAAATTGACATAATACATTTATGGAGAATTTTCCCTAGTATGTACAGACCGGCTACCTAGGTAGAGGAGGTTATTGCACTTTGTGCAAAGTATGTTGGAGAGTGAACTTTGGAGTTTGATACTAATCAGAATGGGTTAGAGTCTCGGAATGGAAGATTAGGGTGCAGTTTCAGTGGCTGTAAGATTTACTTCAGAAGCACTTTTGTGCTTGGGCTGTGAATGAAGTTCTTGGATCTACTACAGAATTACCTTTTCTTAGTATAATTGTATTTTATTTTCCTGGTATTTTTAAATAAAATTATTGTTGGACTCTATTTATACTTGTAATAAGTAAAGGTGATCATTTTTTGTTGCTTCATACTACAGAGCTTGTGCTCTGGTTCTTTGTTTTCTGCTCTTGAAAGTGGTTTGCTAAAGTGACTCTCCTTGCCTGGGAATCTATGTGGGAAAAAAAGCTGATGCGTGATGATTCAAGTGGATTCAAGCTGCCCAGTGGATGGTGCTATTTTTGCAATAAGAGCTTAGAATCTGTTAACCATGTGATTTTCTTTTTCAGTTTTCAAAGAAGGCATGCGGCACTGCATACAGTTTCATTGGTGTACCTTGGGTTCAAGCTGCTGCTGTTAAGAGTGAATTAGTAGCATAGGAATGGTATTTCTGAAGAACAAAGAAAATAAATATTTGGCTGATGATTCTTTTCTGTGTGTTTTTGTTCTTGGGGTTGTTCAACTACTTGGGCCTATTAATCTACCATTTTTTAACTGGGTGGTTCAAATTCTTGTTTTTCTAGGATAAAGGTGTTTTCCTGTTGCCCTAGGAATCTGTTATTGATCTCAGAGTCTCTTTTCAATGTTGTGTAATGCTCTTTTTATTGTGCTTTTGGCACATTACTTCTGTTTCCGAGGGCTCCTATTTCGTCCATATTAATGATGCAATTTTACTTACTAATTGTCCTATATAATATAACAAGCTAAAATTAATGGCTAATGAAGAATTAAGGGTAGCTTGCTGGTTGGCTACCCATTTTGCGTGGAATCATAACTCGAATTCAATTCCCACTGGTGTTGCTTCTCCACTTTATATATCAATAGTAAGGTCAAGAATAGTTAGATTAAATAGATTCCATTTTCTTGAATCCACAATTCAAGAAGATGGTACTATTGAAGGTGTGATGGTTGCTGCAGGTCAATTAAAATGAAATGAAGTTAGTGTTTTGTGATGGTCACATACCTGTAAAATAAAATTGAAATTTTATATGAGTGGTTGTAACTTTGGTTACATTCATCAGGATGTTTAACAACTATGTGCAACAACACAATGTTGTTTAAAAATGGATCAGTGGATAACTCTAAAAGATAAAATAAGAAAAAAATATACTTGCACCATGTTTGAAATAGAACCGGTAGAAGATACTATAAATGTTTAAGATAGTTTAGGCACTTGAAACATGGGTCAAACGATGCATCTGTGAGGAAGGGTTATTTGATTGAGCCCAGAGGCAATAATAGGGGTGGGTAGGTCTCAGAACACTTGATGTGAGATAGTAAGAACAATTTTACTGCTGTTCAACTTATAGAATACACTGCCTGTGATCAAACAGAATCATGGAAGGGGATTCAACCTATTTAGTGAAACTTATTGCTTTTGGTGTGAGACAGTAAGAACAATACTACTGCTGTCCAACTTATAGCATACACTGCCTCTGATCAAACAGAATCATGGATGGGGATTCAACCCATTTAGTGAAACTTATGGCTTTCTTAGTATTGATTATGTTGTTGACGTATATATTCTTGCTGGCTTTTAGTAAGTGACCAAGAGCAAATTTGTGCATTTGACACTTATTTACCTTAACGAAATCCAGGTTGTAAATGATGGAGACATGTATATGTGGCGAGAGTTTGGTGTTAATTCATGGCCAACATTTGCTCTTGTTGGACCCAATGGGAAGCTGCTTGCTCTAATACCAGGTGAAGGCCATAGAAAGGTACTGCTACGATCTAATTTTACTTGTGCTGGCTACATGTATTTTTGCATGGTTTCTGTCTTATATATAATAAAAGCACATTGAATGCGTGGATTTTGGTAATAGTGAGGAAATTAGGTTGAAGGATATGAATTTAATTGTACCACAAAGTTTTTGTTATAAATACATGTTTAGTGCTAATTAGGGCACTAAGCTGTTTCTCCCAACTCTTTGTCTCTACATGCTCTCCTCTTTTACAAGACAAAGGGCCAAAGATGATTTACAGTGGGAATTGGAAGCATAATAAATTTCTTTAAACTTAATAAAATGGCTAAAGAGCCAATCTTATAATGAAGTTGAGTGACCTGGATGTCAAACAAGATTGATTCATGTGAGACATTATTGATTTTGCTGTGCCACTGTGCAAGTCTTTTCGCCACCAGGAGTGGGGGTGTGGGAGCTTTGTAATGAAAGGAATATAAAAATTTGCATTTTCTGTGAAGGTGTGCAAGATGCAATTTTGGAGATCTTAACCATAGACCACCTTGTTAAGAGGGGCCATATCCTGCATAAATTGTCTTTCTTTCACATTAGTTGCAATGAGGAAAATTAGGGTCCTTAGCTTTATTTTTCAAAGGGGTGTGATGGTTTTCTATTCAAACAGTAAAAAAAAACCAAGTCTGGCATTTGATTGAGTTGACTAGGGAAAAAGTTTTGTTGTTGTAAGGAGTGAGAGAGAAATGACATTAAATAGGTGTCATCATGATATATTTAAGATGAATGGTATAGAGTTGTCGTTTATATGTGTAAGAAAATGAAAAGAGGGAGACAGCTGGCTTGGGTGGTCTTGAAAAGGCATTGCCTCTGTCCTTTTCTCCTTAGCTGGCCACAGAAAAGAGAGAAGACTCCAATGAACCAATGCTGACATATACTGTCCTGAATTTGCCTTGTGTTCGTGAAAGAATTTTGATCTTTACAATTGCTTTGTTGGGCCATAATTAGGCCCATTATGTACTATGTATGTAATTGTCAGGAGTACTAGAGCTATAAGTAAATGGAGCATTTGCAAGCTACTTGAGCTTGGTTAAATTAGAGCTAAACTCATGTTTACTGCTGCTACCTCGATGCTCCTTAGACGTGTCTACCCTACCTCTGGCCTGATTACCCGAACAATGATCCTTGGTGGCTCATAGTCCTTTGGCGTCCATGGCATCACTCACCTCAGTGATCCCATGTCTCTCAAGCTAGGTATTTACCTATTTTCAAGCAAGCAAAATTTGAGTACTAAGGAATTGCTTAAACAGGGCAGAAGTTTGGTGAAGATTCAGTATATCATATATGTAGAAGAGATACTCAAGTCAATATGATGTCTTCTAACAGAATATTTTTTTTCTTTCCTCTCCTTGTTAACAAAAGGGGTAAGTAGAAATTGTATAGCTGTCTGGAAATAACAAGATTTTGATAATGGTATTCATTAAGAAAAGAAGTTACTTCATTTCCATGAATGAGAAATAATTGCTCACTCCCATTCCCACCAACAAATGCAACCCTTGAGGATATGGGGGTTGGTTAACTGATAGAGAGAACTCATTGATTTTATGCATTTTCTCCACACAATATTTCTGAAACCATTTTGTAACAGAAGGGCCTCTCTCAATGGTTTATGAATGTAGTCAACCGAAATATGCCTGTAGTTTCCTGGTCTATTTGATTTTCCTTATAAAAGATGCATAGGAATAGGTACTTCATTTACTTGCCTGCTTTTGATTCAGATGCAATGATATGGTTGTGGCTATTCAATATCCTTGCATGGTATACTTCTACATGGAAGGAAAATTAAAGGTGGAATTCTAACTTTTATTTTTCTTCAGGATCTTGATGATCTAGTGGAGGCAGCTCTTATCTTTTATGGTAGGAAGAAGATGTTAGGCAACACACCCCTGCCTGTAAGATTGGAGGAATATAAGGATCCACGATTGCTGACATCTCCTTTGAAGTTCCCGGGAAAGCTGGCAGTTGATGTACTCAATAACAGACTATTCATCTCTGACAGTAACCATAACCGTATTGTGAGTTATCTCCCTCTCTGTTGGTTGCCATGACACATTCACATTCATGAACGATGACGGCACACACCTATGCATGTGCCGTAGATATGCATGCGTGGAAAAACCACACATACATGCACAATACAAGCGCTTAGGTCAAGTCCCAACCTTAAATGATCTCTGGGCTTGAAATTTTGTCAAATCTTTGCAGAAAATAGCTATGTGCATGACTAAAGTAACTGCAAATATCTTACATGATGGTGAACTCTTTTAAAGATGCTATGCCTATATTGACCATACTTGTGAGTGTGATGAAAATAACCCACCTTCCGGATGGGAAGAAACCAGTCTGGACCCTAAAAATGTATAAATTATTGATCAGCTTCTTTATAAAGGATTAATTTCATGATATTGGAATCACTGCTCATGATATGAGCAAGGAGTGGAAAAATCAAACCTAGAAAATATCGATGCCTGGGGTTAGCATCACATCAATCAGACCTTGAATCACCATACTTGTCGTGAACTGTTAGATTTATCAACATCCAGTCATACCTTCCAAATCTTATAATGCTATTCACATATGTATCTATATTCGTGAATAGAAATGGATGACCTTGCCAGCTGAGTCATATTGTTTGCTCTGGTGCCTTCTTGGCACAAACTCTATTGTAAAGTTATCCTTTGACCTGGAAAAGTAATCTTGCAGGAAATAAACTTTGCCTCTACAGCATCTAGTAGTAAAAATTTCAGCTTTGACTTGTAAAAAAGATTTGTTTATCATTAAAAAATGAAAGAAGTGATCTTATTGTGCTGAGATTGAGGTATCTCTTGAAATTATTGGTAACTCTTGAATTCCACATGGATGGGTAAAATTGGACAAAGCTTTGCCTTGTTGGGCAGTGTAATGCATGAGACGCTAGATATGTGTATTATTTCGGATTTAGGAGATCCAAATAAAATACATATCGACATTCATAAAAATATGGTTGCCGCTGTTTTGGGGAGAGCCAAACTCTTGCATGTATACATGCATACATACATTGTTTAATTGTGAAAAGTATATATTTGGCATTTAACATCTTTATCTTTGTGACATTGCAGGTTATCACTGATCTTGATGGGAATTTTGTTCTTCAAATAGGAAGCACAGGAGAGGAGGGTTTACGGGATGGTAATTTTGATGATGCCACCTTCAATAAGCCCCAGGTAAGAGTTGCAGCTCTGTTTGCTGAAAATTACATGTTTAATTCTTTTAAACAACATCAATTGATTTCACATGCATGCTTGAAATTTGTCATAAAATATCCAATGATTTTCTTCTTAATACATAATGAAGCTTAAATCACATGCATGCATTTGCAACTTGCAGGGCCTGGCTTACAATGCAAAGAAAAATATCCTTTATGTTGCAGATACTGAAAACCATGCTTTGAGGTAATTTACTTGCTGAATCCCACATAATGTCTTCAATTTTGGGTTGGCACACTTCATATTATTGACAACAGGATTATCTGTTTGTCTTCAGTGCCTTATTTAAAATCCCGAATCACCTCATTCTGTTCTGTTCAGCCCCTCTGTTTTACTCTGTAAATGAGCACAAGATTTCCTGTATTGGATCTAGCTCACTTCCAATTTATGGAAAGTAATTTGTAGGGAGGTATTTTGACGGAAGGTATTGCCCATATTATAGAATATAGATGATTTTAGTATTCAGATGGCATAGATCATATTAAGCATGATGATGCCATGATCTTGCTTTCTGTAGTTCTTTGTCACTTTCATCGTTGCCTTGACTTTACTTATTTGTCATCGGAATAAATAGAAAACTTTGAAAACAAAATCGCAGGTGAGCAATGGCACATCCAGAAATCACCTTTTTTTATTTTTTGTTTCCCGGGGAGGGGGGTGTTAGTAGCCAGCTTTCATCTGGAGGATATGCTGACATGTGGTTTAGTTGATGCCTTGTCTGGAGTCTCTGGACTGGGGGAAGCTCATGATTCCTTTCTTTCTTTCATTATCATTCATGGGGTATGGATTTTTGTTATGTTAGGTAATAGGAAAAACTAATTGTTGTCAGGCTACACTGTCAATTGCAAAATTTCTCTCCACTTTTTTTTTTTGATCATGGAGGCATTGGATTGGTTCATTTACAGTGGTTGCACTAACCTTTCCTTACTGTCCCCTGCACTCCTGACTCTAACATGTATTTAGGAAATATTTATTGATAGGCCTAACGTTGGTATCCATAACTCTACATTATCTAGTATTTGACTGCATAGTACTCCAAGCTCTGTTACACTCTACAGCTGAGATAACTTGGGTGGCATTCAATAGTTGTTTTCTGATTTTCACAAGTTCCTTTAGATTTTGTGATATTATTCCTAAAAGTTTTAATGTTATCTGTAGTAACTCAATTACTCTAATGTAGTAAGAAGGGTCAGAATTTAGAATTGTTATGCCATGCTGTGTTGGCTTAAGCATTCACCATTGCTTTCCTTTAACCTGCAGTTTGCGCTGTTCCAATCTCAATTTCTAGCAGTACTGCTTTCCCTCTTTCATTATAAAATGTCCTTGGCTTTAGTTGGCCTAGCTAGTAAAGGTGAAATCCCTTTTGACTAATAACACTGAGGATTTGAGAAATGCATGCAGCATCATGGATGAAAGAACTTTGAAGGAAATTTTGTCATTCATATACTGGAGTGAGGAGAGGATCAGTTAGGATAGGGTTTTAGGCTAGGTAAGACTTCTTTGCAAGTGGCCTGTAGTGGGTAATATGTAATATAGATCAGCTATTGAAACACAATGTCTGAATAGTTGAGAATAGATAGACAGTTTCTTTCTATCATGTAGGGTGCATAGGTCATTATGGAAACTTAGTTATCTGAATCCAACTGTCAATGCTGATTTGGACCAATATGGGTGTCCATGGTGTGGGCCAGTCAAATTTTGTATGTGTAAACCATATTGTAAGTGTCACGAACCCAAACTAATTGGGTCAATTTAAATAATTATTTCTAAAATTTAAAATTTTAAATAAATTCAATAAATAATACTAAGTCCCAAAATCTGGGTGTGACAAATCAATACACAAATAAGACCCAAAAACAATTTGCATAAAACCTCATTAGGCAGCTGTCCGAATAAAATGATCATGACCTACGCCAAACAGTCGTGAGGGGAAAACCAAATAATAATAGTAACGCATCCACATAAAGAAATCCACCCAAGAAATCTTATTACGCAATCCAAAGGCCCACATGGGGCCGACTCTAACCGCCAAAGACAGCCCAATAGAATCCATCCATAAATCAAATACGATTAATACCATTTGTTTAAATAAATATAAAACTCACCGGAAAATGCGATGCTGCGTCAAAACTCGATCCTGCTCCTATAACATGACTCAATCCTCTACTCTGAAGGGACAAAATAGGAAACATGAGCCTAATGCTCAGCAAATATTATATTTAAACAAAACGAGTCTAATAAATTAGAGGGAGGGCCAAATGGATAATTATCCAATCAAATAACAGAATAAATCTAAATCGCCGATAAAATAAATCCAATGGAAATCCAAAATTCAATTGTAGTCTCGTACTCAAATCAAATATCCAAATTCAAAACAAATGTCCAAATCAAAAAACAGTTTTCATCGGGACGTATATATATATATATATATATACAAAATAGAAGTAATTCGGACCGATTCCAATAGGCAAATAGCCAATTCCAAAGTCCAATCCAAATCCAAGTCCAAGTCCAAGTTCAAGTTCAAATCCAAGGCCTGAT
>JAOVVI020001040.1:4524-26445 GCA_028571085.2 Nepenthes alata | reverse complement strand
GTTACTAAGTATTTGAGTTTGAGGTTTTGGGTGATGACCTAAGGCTGTATGAATTTTTGGGTGATTGTTACGATTATAATTTCTAATCTTGCTGTAATTTGAGGATTTGTAGGAATTGTTTTCATCGTATGGATATCTTGAGATTTGTTTTAATTATGGATGTCGTATAATCTAGATGCATATTATGGATTAAGTATTTTTGGAAATGTCGAGCTGTCGACATACTAACGAATTAATAAGGATATAAAATATTTTCAAATTGAGGTTTGACTGCGATTTGAGGTTTATGGCAAAATCTTAGCCAAACTTGATTAAAGAATTGTGGGTGTCAAGTTAAATTTGATTTGGTGGTGCATTACAATCGGATGGTTCGTAGTTAGACAATTAATTAGAGTTGCACAGTAGAATTGTGGTGAACCCACATATTTTAAGGTTCGATTTGAGGCTTAGAAGGAATGATTATATTTTACGCTTAGCATATATTGAAGCAAGGATCTATGACCGTTTAAAGTTTTAAACTAACCCGTAGAAGTAGTTAATGAGTTGGGTTTGCCTTCGAACATGGTGAATTTAGATTTTGACAAGACATGTCGAGTAATGAGGATTAGAATGATTAAAAGGTTTAAGGTTCTCGGGGGTAAATCAATTCCTCGAGGAAATGACTTGGGAACGCTAAGAAGAACTTCGGAAGATTACCTTCGATTATAAAATTTTGAGGTTCGTTAAATTTTGAGGACGAAATTTTCATAAGTGGGGGAGAATGTGATGACCCGGTCCCAAAATATGGGAATTTGAAGATAATTAAATTAATAATGATAAAAAATTTGGATTAGAATATGAGAAAAAAGTTGATTCAAAAGTAAGGAGGGGGAGGCCAGGCTCAGCGCCCGAGGCATCGAGCCAGATGAAAGCAGTTGAATAGGGCCACCCGACCAATGCCCGCCCAAGTATTTCCTAAGGCTCCATCTTGGCGTGCTTAGCAAAATGCGGGCACCTAACTGGTGCTCGAGTGCCAGTCCGAAACCTATCCCAATGATATTTATTTACATTTATAAAAAGGAGAGGGGAGAGGGTTTTTGACAGCACGAATACCAAAAGCACAAAGAAAGAAGAATGGAAAAGAGAAGGAGGAGGAGATTCTAGCCACATCCGGTCCGATCAGAGTAAAAAAATCAGTAGATCAGGTAAAGGCAAGTGTTCCCTAAGCTTCATTTTCCCTTGTTATCACTTTTTAAGATTTCTACTACGGTATTAATGCTCTAAAACTCTCTCTAAGATTTGCTCCGAATGATGCATGTTTCTCATGATTTATTGGATAGATTTTATGTTTATGCATAAATATGATGATGTATGGCTTCGATTTTGTCATATGGCATGAATTTTGTGCTCGATTTGTGTTCAGAAGCTTCACGTCAAACCCTAGCTCGAAAATGGAGTATAGGGCATTTATAAATCTTGAGTTTTGAGGGAAGTTATTATTTGGTAAAATTTTTAAGCTTATTAGAAAATTTTTATCTGACAATTTTGTAAAAGTTATGGCATCCAAAATTTGTTAAGAACTTTTGAACATCATGTCCTCGGAATGTAAATAAGGACGAATTATTCGTTAAGAACTTTCAAAAAAATCCATGTTTTTTAGATTAGGAGCTCCAAATCTATACGGAGGCTTCGGCCTGTATTTTGCTCGACATGCCATGAGAATGACCCCGTCCATGGTGTGATGTCTAGTCCGCCTTCCATGTGGCGTTACTTTGGAAAACAATAATAGGCCTTATTGAACATCCAGCCCTCAGGATGTAAATAAGGAGCATAAGAACTTTGAATAAGAATTTCGAATCTTTGGATCATTTGAATAAGAATTTTGGATCTTTGGATCTTCGGATCATTTGAATAAGAATTTTGGATCTTTGGATCATTTGAATAAGAATTTCAGATCATTTGAATAAGAACAATGAATCTTTGGATCATTTGAATAAGAATTTCGGATCTTCAGATTATTTGAATAAGAACTATGGATCTCCGAATCATTTGAATAAGAATTTTAGATCTTTGAATCATTTCAATAAGAACTTTAGATCTTTGGATTAGAACTTTGAATGAGAACTTTGAATTAGGATTTTGGATAAGAACTTTGAATGATGAGCCTAGAATAAGAGAACCATACTTTCCTCGGGATGTAAATAAGGAGGAATTTATGTTTAATCTATTTTTGGATAAGAACCAAGAACTTTTGAACATAACTCTTATATGTTTATGCATTGATTTATATTTTTGCCTCATTTACATACATGTTTTTTTTCCAAAATTTCTTCTAAGTTCCATTCTCCTTATATTTTGCATGTTTTACATGATATTTGTATCTTCTTACTATTTTAAGTACCTTGTTGGGCAATTGCTCAACCTGGCTTTTATTTCCCCCTTTCCAGATGTGCTGATACCTGATAAAAAGGACCAAAGATAGGAATTGGCAAAAATAAACTTGTGAAGCTGGAAGGTTTTCAAGATTTTGGTAAGTTCAAGGAATTGTGAATGTATATAGTAAATATTTGGATGTTAAATGAACATAAAGTATATAGTTATTACATGTTGAATATTATTATGGTCATGGTTTTTGCTTTTGCAGATTGATATATGGATATAGTTTTACTTCCGTGATTTGTGATTATGAATTTGTGCAGATTCTTAGATGGCATCTCTATTTTAGATCTAATGTGGTTTTTAAAAGCACTATGTTGGAGCTATGGATTATATAGCATTTGTTGATCCTGTGTTTTGAGATGGTGTTGAATTTTGAGATTTAATTGCTTGTATATCCTAAACAAGTTGTTTATTACAGGTTATTTGCATCAGTTTTCTCCATTTTTAGAGGAAACACTATCTGATTTTCTGTAGAAATTAATGTGTTTAATTTTATGGGCATTGGTTTTGTATATTTATCGATGGAGATCATTAGAGGAAAATGATCCATTCTGTCACATGTACACCAAGCTTTGTTTTTTCCTTATTGATGCTTTTGCTATCTACATTCAAGTCATTATGAAACATTGCATGTTTTCTAATCCTAGCATGATTCCATGAACAAGTTTGCATGACTAAAGCATAAATATTATGATTTGGTATGTCTCATGTCTGAATTATGCCATGAATATTTGAAGTCAATGTTCAGAAATAGAAATATGAATTTTGTTATGAATTATTTAAGTTCACCGAACAACTTCTCTAAAATTTGGATATTTTGAAATTACTGAAGATTTAAATATGAGATGTCCTTACAAGAATGATGAACCAAAGCTAAAGAAACAAGAACTAGAGTCTCTTATGTTAAGTAAAATCAGTAGGAAACAGGACCAAGAATTATTCAGCTGGTAATATTCTCTGACATGACTTAGGATGTTACAGTGGTAATCGAGGATGACTCTGTCCATCGAGTGATATGTGGTTCACCTTCCTTGGGGCATTATGATGGAGGAGAAGAACTAAGAATATATGATCATCATGTCCTGTGGATGTAAATAAGGAGAAATTCGTGATGATAGTATCTTCGGACTAAAGCTAAGAATATGTGATCATCTTGTTCTTGAGATATAAATAAGGAGGAATTTCATGATAATGCTGTCTTGGAACAAGCAAGGGCTTAGATTGTGTGGAGTGAACACAATCCATCCTTGATTATTCGCTCCCTTAACTGGTATGGTCGACTTGCGTTGGTCCCTCAACATATAGAGAAATTATTTTAAAAGGCAAGAAATTTTAATTTGTTCCATGATTTTCAGCAAAGTAGTAAGCATTAACTTCAATTCCTTTTACCATGTGTCTGTGGCTTTTACTCCGACCTCTGCCACAAATTTTCCCCTATGCACATACATCGTTATATGCTTGTATTATCCAGAACCTTCTAGACAAGGGAAGTACTAGAGTAGGTGACTTACCCCTGTCTACTCCCAACTGCTCTATTTGCCTATAAATATTGGGTAGGAGAGAAATGAGAGGGATTTTGGAGAAAAATGCATGAAGGAAAAGAAAGAGGAGAGGGAGAACATATAGGAGTAAGGAAGTTTTTATAACAGGCTGAGGCAAGTGTACTGTGAGGACCTGGTTTTGAAATATTGGAATTAGAAGATAATTAAATTAATAATAATAAAAAATTAAGCTTAGAAAATAAGAAAAAATGGATATAGAAACCAAGAGGGGGAGGCTAGGCTGGGTGCTGAGCTACTCACAAGCAGTAGAATAGGGCCACCGGAGTAGCTCCCGAGGCACCACTCGGACAAGTTTAATAGAAGATCGTCACCCGAGTAGCGCCACAGGTGCCACCCGAGCACGCTTAGCAGAATGTGGGCGCCCAAAGGATGTCCGACTGGTGCTCGAACGCCAGTCCAAAACTCAGCCCACCAACTTTAATTTTTGTTTATAAAATGGAGAGGGGAGAGGGTTTTGGACAGCACGAACAACATAAGCACGAAGGACGAAGAGAGGAAAAGAGAAGGAGGAGGAGATTCAAGCCACGTCCAGTCCGATTAGAGTAAGAAAATCGGTAGATTAGGCTGAGATATGTGTACCCAAAACTTTATTTTTCCTTATTATCGCTTTTTCATATCTCTACTTTGGAATTAATACTCTAAAACTCTCTTTGTCTAATATTTCCTCCGAATTATGTGTGTTTCTCATGATTTATTGGATAGATTTCATATTTATGCATAAATATGGTAATGTATGGCTTTGATTTTGTTGTTTGGCATGAATTTTGTGCTCAATTTGTGTTCAGAAGCTTTGCCCCAAACCCTAGCTCGAAAATGGAGTATAGGGCATTTATAACTCTTGAGTTTTGAGGGAAGTTATTGTTTGGTAAAATGTTTAAGCTTATTAGACAATTTTTATCTGAAAATTTTGTAAAAGTTATGATGTCCAAAATTATTTAAGAACTTTGGAATATCCTGTTATCGGGATGTAAATAAGGAGGAATTATTCATTAAGAACTTTTGAAAACATCCATGATTTCAAGATTTGGAGCTCCAAAACTATACGGAGGCTTCAGCTCGTATTTTCCTCGGCATGAGATGAGAATGACCCCCTTCCATGGAGTGACATATGGTCTGCTTTTCGTGAGTTGTTACTGAGGAAAACAACAATTAGGCCTAATTGAACATCCAGCCCTCGGAATGTAAATAATGAGGATAAGAACATTAAATAAGACATTCAGATCTTTGGATCATTTGAATAAGAATTTTGAATTTTCACATCATTTGAATAAGAACTATGGATCTTCGGGTCATTTGAATAAAAATTTTGAATCTTTTGATCGTTTGAATAAGAATTTTGGATCTTCGGATCATTTGAATAAGAAATATGGATCTTCAGATTACTTGAATAAGAATTTCAGATCTTCGGATCATTTGAATAAAAACTTTGGATCTTCGAATTAGAACTTTGAATGAGAACTTTGAATGAGGATTTTGGATAACAACTTTGAATGAAGAACCAAGAACAAGAGAATCATCCTATCCTCGGGATATAAATAAGGAGAAGTTTATGTTTAATCTATTTTGGGAAAAGAACCAACAACTTTTGAACATAACTCTTTTATGTTTATGCATCAATTTATGCCTTTGCTTCATCTACATACATGTTTGATATCCCAAATTCCTTCTAAGTTTCCTTCTTATATTTTACATATTTTACGTGATATTTGTATCTTCTTGCTATTTTGGGTACCTTGCTGGGCAATTACTCACCCTTGCTTTTATTTTTCCCTTCTAGATAAGCTGATACCTGATAAGAAGGGCCTAAGATAGGAATTGGCTAGAAGAAACTTGATGAGCTTGAAGGATTTTGAAGATTTTGGGAAGGTTGAGGAATTGTGAATGTATATAGTAAATATTTGGATGTGAAATGAACATAAAGTATATAGTTATTACATGTTGAATATTATTGTGGTTGTTGTTTTTTCTTCTACAATTTGATATATGGATGTATTGTTTCTTCAGTGGTTTGTGATTATTGATCTATGCAGATTCTTATATGGCATCTCTATTTTATATCCAATGCGACTGTTAATAGTACTGTGTTTGAGTCATGGATGATATGGTATTTGTTGATCCTGTGTTTTGAGATGGTGTTGAATTTTGAGATTTAATTGCTTATATATCTTGAATATGTTGTTTAATATAGGTTGTTTGTATCAATTTTTGTCCATTTTTAGGGAAAAGTCTGTCTAATTTTTTGTAAAAATTAATGTGTTTAATTTTATGGGCATTTGTTTTGTATTTTTATTGATGGAGGTCATTAGAGAAAAATGATCGATTCCATCACAGTTTGTATCAGAGAAAAGAGATACGTTATGTTTGATTTGAACCGTATGCAGAAGCTTAGGATCAATTAAGATTAATCTAATAAGTAGATTAAGGTGTATGATGATTAAGTTAGATTGGAAAGCTCGAGAAATGCTAGTTTGTATCCCTTAGGCTAGAACTAAGTTAGGATTTGGTGTTTAAGCTGATTGACATTGATTTCTGGCCTAAGCTAGTCAACCTTGGTTTAAAGTTAGGGTTTGATCTATTCTGATTTGGGGTTTTTAGGTTAGTAAATCATTAGAAAGGTGTGCTTGGGTTAACTTTGTAAGTATGACGGATAAAGTGGAATTGATGGCTTGAGGTTAGTGTAACTTGGAGTCAATTTTTCGTATAGTGAAACTTAGAATGTCGATTTATGATCGATTTAGTGACAATCGGGTACTTACAATTTTGGGTGATACGAGTCTTGTAGACTTGAAATTGGTAACGATAGTTCAGATTAGATGTAATGTTTAGGTGCTAGCCCCTAGGTTTAATTCTGAAATGCATTGATTGATTGTAACTCTTCCCTTTAATCTAGTTATTTGAGGTCAACTAATCTTGTGATGTTCTTAGCTATAGATATTTGCATGGCTAGTAGAAAGGGAAGAAGAAATACTCATGGAGGTGCTAGTACTCCCCAAGATCATGAGGCTAAATATTTGAATTTGTTGGGGAGAATGACTAACATTCTAGAATTGATGGAGCAACATTACATGGCTCCAGTTCCTGCACCAGAGCAAGCCCTAGTAAATCTCGTCCTAACGGCATATGAGAAGTTTACAGTTGAGAAGGTGCCTGAATTCTTAGAAGAGCCTTATCCAGTGAAGGAAAAAATCTTAATTCGGAGATTGAAGAAAATATTTACGATCATTCAATGTTCTAATCAGGAAAAGGTTACTCTTGGGGCCTATAAATTAGAGGGAGAAGCTGATAGTTAGTGGTCGATGAAGAAAAGAGCTTTGGGTATGACCAATGAGAAAATTTCCTGAAAAATATTTGTGGAAGCCTTCCTAGAAAAATATTTTCCTTCTAGACTCCAAGATTGGAAGGAAGAGGCGCTTATGTGGCTTAGGCAAGGAAACCACACTGTGAGAGAGTATAATGCAAGGTTTGCTGAATTGTCGTGGTACGCACTGTATATTGTGGAACATGAGTCGAGAAATGCCCAGAAATCAGGAGTCAGTTGGTGACACAGGAGCTTCAAACTTATGTTGAGGTTCTAGATATGGCTTTATATTTGAAAAAGAACCTAAGACTCAAAATTCTTTTGCTAAGAGGGCAGCTAGGAAAATGAGTTTTAGTATGGGATATGGTTTAGGACCCTCAAGAGTTTCTAAGAAGATGAAAATGTGTAATAAAGGGAAATGTAGCATCAAAATTTGATTAGTATCAGGTTCCCAGGCATTAGTAGCAAGTTATATTCCCTTTGGAAAGAAGCATTTGGGGGAAATTTATTTTAGAATGATGGGGGCGTATTTTAATTGTGGTCAGCAAGGCCATCAGATCAAGAACTGTCCCCTACCCAAGAGGTCGGAAGCTAAGAAGCCTGCTATTTTAGCTAAAACATTTACGATGACGGTCTAGGATGTTGAGGCATCCCCAAATGTCATTGGACGTACTTTTCTTATTTATGGAATTTTAGCTTATGTTTTATTTGATTCAGGATCTTCATATTCTCTTATTTTTCCCACGATCTAGAAATTACACCACATCCACTTCGAGGATTCTAGATTGTTCCCTAATGATATCTATTCTTTCTTTTGTGGACCATATGAATTGTGAAATGTAGTCAGTCGTGTGGTTATTGGAGGAAGGAATGTGAATTTAGTTAAGGAAGAATGTGATGTGGGCGTGAAGCGTTTAGCTTGGAAGTGATTGGTATTAATAGATGTAGGACATGTGAAGGTAGCTTTCAAGGAATTAAGGGTAAATTATTGACGGTTTTGTCTAGGTTGACCCCTAATGGGCGGGAGTGATGAGTTATAGGAGAATGTAATGCTTTTGAGAAAGGCTAGAATTATGTAATTATTGCATCGTGATAGGTGACTACCCATCTGCAAAGTGGGGGAGAAGCTTATGGTTTAAAATTGCTTCGCCCATAGTTAGAGTTAGTCGCCCAGGTCCTTAACTTTAGGATTTATAGGTATTGCTTATGGGAGATCATAATTGTCCAATAGTTCTAAAAGTTTAAGGAATTGTATCGTAAAGAAGAAATGAGTATACAATAGTGCAAGTGGTAATTTGAGGATTGAAAAGGTGGATTTTATAGTCTTTTGAGGAAAGTGAATATTGTGATCAACAATTGATATTGGAAGTCTTTGATTTTAATGTGTCTTTGGTGCTCCACATGGGATGCTTACCTTGATTCTAGGAGGATTAAATTATATTCAAAGCCTTAGGGATATGAAATCATGAAGTGAGAAGTCCTTATAGTTTTGTTTCAGGACGATTAGGATGACCCAGCCATCGTGATTATGAAAAATGCGTTTGGACAGAATCAATTGGCTTATTGGCATGCCAACGAGATATTGAGGTTACTAAGTATTTGAGTTTGACGTTTTGGGTGATGACCTAAGGCTGTATGAATTTTTGGATGATTGTTATGATTGTAATTTCTAATATGCCTGTCATTTGAGGATTTGTAGGAATTGTTTTCATGGTATGTATATCTTGAGATTTGTTTTAATTATGGCTGCCGTATAATCTAGATGTATATTATGGATTATGTATTTTAGAAAATGTCGGGCTTTCGATATACCAACGAATTAATGAGGATTTAAAGTATTTTCGATTTGAGGTTTGATTGTGAATTGAGGTTTATGCCGAAATCTTAGCAAAACTTGATTAGAGAATTGTGGGTGTCAAGTTAAATTGGATTTGGTGGTGGATTACAATCGGATGGTTCATAGTTAGTAAATTAATTCGAGTTGCACAGCGGAATTATGGTGAACCCATATATTTTAAGGTTCAATTTGAGGCTCAGTAGGTATGATTATTTTTTAGGCTTAGTGTAAATTAAAACAAGGATCTATGACCATTTGAAGTTTTGAATTGAGTGGGAGAAGTAGTTAATGAATTGGGTTTTCCTTTGAACATGGTGAATTTAGATTTTGACAGGACATGTCAGGTAATGAGGATTAGAACAATTCAAAAGTTTAAGGTTCTCAGGGGTAAATAAATTTCTTGAGAAAATGACTTGGAAACGCTAAGAAGAACTTTGAAAGATTACCTTTAATTATAAAATTTTGAGGTTCGTTAAATTTTGAACGTGAAATTTCCATAAGCGGGGGAGAATGTGAGGACCCAGTCCAAAAATATGGGAATTAGAAGATAATTAAATTAATAATGATAAAAAATTAGGCTAAGAAAATAAGAAAAATTAGATTCAAAAGCAAGGAGGGGGAGGCCAGGCTCGACACCCAAGCAGCACCCGAGGCACCGAGCCAAGTGCAAGCAGTAGAACAGGGCCACCCGAGCAGCACCCGAGGTGCCACTTGGGCGAGTTTAGCAGAAGGGCACCGCCCAAGTAGCACCCGCGGTGCCACCCGGGCACACTTTGCAGAATGTGGGCGCCTAAAGAATGCTCAACTGGTTCATAATGATGCCATTTGGGTTATTATTGATCGGCTGACTAAGTTGACCAATTTCTTGACAATCTGGATGACATATTCTCATGATAAACTGACACAATTGTATATAAATGAGATTGTCAGACTCCATGGTGTACCTACAACGGTTGTGTATCTGACCGACATCCAAGGTTTGTTTCTAAATTTTGGGAAAGTTCACATAAAGAATTGGGGATGAAATTAAAGTTTAGTATGACATATCACCCCCAAACGGACAGTCATTCGGAGCGTACAATTCAAAATTTGGAAGATATGTTAAGGGCCTCGGTGTTAGATTTAAAAAGAAATTGGGATAATTATTTGGCCTTGGCAGAATTTGTGTATAATAGTAGCTATCAGGCAAGCATTGGCATGACACCATTTGAAGCCCCATATGGAAGTGTAGGTCGCCAATCAACGGAGAAGAAAATATGGGATAGAGGACTTTTGGGTCCTGAGATCATTAAAGTGACAACGGAGAAGATCAAGTTAATACATGAAAATTTTAAGGTAGCCCAAAACATGCAGAAAAGCATTGCAAACCAAAGGAGGTCGGCATTAAAATTTGAGGTGGGCAATTACCTATTTTTGAAAGTGTCTCCATCAAAAGGGACGTTTAGATTTGGGGTCAAATGAAAATTGAAACCGTGATTTATTGGTCCTTTTGAAATCTTGGAGAAAATTAGAGAAGTGGCTTACCAACTAGCTTTGCTGCCCAGTTTGGCCAACGTTCACAATGTGTTTCACATACCCATGCTTCGTAAATATGTCCATGACCCTACACATATTATTGAGTTTGAGCCCTTACCAATTAATGAGGGCCTATCTTATGTTAAAGATCCAATATAAATTTTGGACCGGAAGGATCAGATATTACGCACAAAGATCATTCCCCTAGTGAATGTTTTATGGATGAATCACTTACCTAAAGAAGCAACCTGGGAGAGTGAAGAGTAGATTCGGAGCAAGTACCCCAATCTATTTTAGTAAGGTATATATATATATGTCTAATTAAATTTTGAGGATGAAATTTCTAAAGTGGGAGAGAATTGTGAGGATCGGGTTACAGGAACAAAATAACTGGAGTAGGTAGTTGGCCGTTTAAGAAGAGTTGACCGGCCGAATATAATAGTTAATTGGAATAGATAGATGGCGGTTTAGGAAGAGTTTACTGGCCAAATAGAATAGTTGACTGGAATAGATAGTTGACTGTTTAGGAAGAGTTGACCAACCAAATAGGATAGTTGACCCGAGAAGATTGAAAAACCGGAATAAATTGTTGACTGGTTTAGGGAGTTGATTGGAAGATGCATGTCGGTCGATTTTGGTTAGATATTTGGATTTTACTATACTCCTAACAGCTCTGATCAGTCCAGAACCTTCTAGACAAGAGTAGTACTAGAGTAAGTTACTTACCCCTACCTACTCCCAACTACTCTGTTTCCCTATAAATATTGGGTAGGAGATAAATGAGAGGAATTTTGGAAAAAAAGGCAGGAGGAAAAAGAAAGAGGAGAGGGAGAACTTACAGAAGTAAGAAAGTTTTTAGAACCGGTTGAGGCAAGTGTACACCAAATTTTTTTTTTCTTTACTGATGCTTTTGCTATCTCCATTCAAGTCATTATGAAACATTGCATGTTTTCTAATCCTAGCATGATTTCATGATTAAGTTTGCATGATTAAAGCATGAATATTATGATTTGGTATGTCTCATATCTTAATTATGCTTTGAATATTTTAAGTCTATGTTCGAAAATAAAAATATGAATTTTTTTACGAATTATTTAAGTTCACCGGATAACTTATCAAAAATTTGGATATTTGAAAATTACTGAAGATTTGAATATGAGATGGGCTTAGAAGAATGATGAATCAATGCTAAAGAAATAAGAACCTGAGTCTCTTAAGTTAAGTAAAATCAGTAAGAAATTAGACCAATGATTGTTCAGTAGGTAATATTCTCTGGCCTTAAGATGTTACAGTGGTAATCGAGGATGACTCCGTCCATAGAGTGATATGTAGTTTGCCTTCCTCGGAGCGTTACAAAGGAGGAAAAGAACTAAGATATATAATCATCCTTTCCTCAGGATGTAAATAAGGAGGAATTTATGATAATATCGTCTTTAGACTAAAGGTAAGAATATGTGATTATCCTGTCTTCGGGATGTAAATATGGAGGAATTTCATGATAATGCTGTCTCCGGACAACCAAGGCCTTAGATTGTGTGGAGTGAACACAATCCATCATCGATTATTCACTCCTTTGGCTAGTAGGGTCCACTAGCTCTGGTCCCTCAAGATGATAAAGAAATTATTTTAAAAGACAAGAAATTTTAAGCTGTTATATGATTTTCAGCAAAGTATTAAGCATTAACTTTGGTTCTTTTTGCCATGTGTTTGCAGCTTTTACTCAAACCTTTGCCACAAAATATTTCCCTATGCACTTACATCAATATATGCTTGTATTATCCACATGCATGCTTTATATAAACGAGTATGTACACCCGTATTTTTATGGTACCTTGCTGAGCTATTGGCTCGGCCACTGCTATTTTTGTGACGGATCGGGTTATTCTCCTTAAATAACATCTGTCAACGGTAACATAAACTTATGCCCATAATTTATTTTTATGGATTCTACAGAAATTTTGGCAGAGTTTCCTCTGCAACTAAGAAAAATAAAAAATATAACCTATTCAAAATAACCTACACAGGCACACAACTATCCAATTTAGATATTTTGGCCTACAATACAATACACAGGAACACAAACATCAGAATTGCCTTGATCCTCATTCATTTGACGAATTAGATCCAAATTTTCTTAGTCCAAAGATAAACCTATTTCATTAACGACTTTTCTAACTTAACTTTGGACCTTAAACAACCAAAATGCCTCATTTCATTTCATGCCACACCTCGAAATTGAGTATTTTCTTTGAACTTCAATTATAATCTTAAAATAAACATGTTCCCTACATTTTCATTGCGCACTTTGATTAAATCATTTAACTCCAAGTCATCAAATTACAATTTACCATCACTATACAACCAAGCATTCCAATTCCTTTAACGAGCTTAGTCAAAATCCCAACATAAATTTCAAGTCACAATTAAACTTCAAAAGCGAGACACCTTACATCTTCTTCATTTTGTTGGTATGTCATCAAATCGACATTTCCTTAAGGTACATATTCCCTTCTAAATATCCAACTTATGCAATAGCCTTGATTGAAACCGATTCTAAGATATCCATTCCACATAACTAATTCTCACAGATCCTCAATTCACCGCAGAATAAGGAAACCTAACTGTAACAATTATCAAGGGTTCGATACAATTTTAGATCATTACCCAAAATATCAAGTCCTTAACAATTAAAAACCTTGAAATCTCAAAGTCCCATACCATGGGAAACAACTTCCCACAACCCTCAAACCGTGGCAAGATTGGAAACTACAACTTATACAGTTACCACAGGTTCAATGTGGCTTCAAATTCATTGCCCAATTCAATACATATACACTTAGCAACTTTAAGACTTTATCAGTATATTAATGAGTCAACTGATTCAACCCAAACACGTTATTTGAAATCACCATGGGTAGATCATTTGATCATTTTTAAAATAAGACCATAGGGCATTTTATTTCCAATCTCAGGACTTCCATACTTTAGACACGATTTCGTTTCCCAACTTAGGAATGTAACACCCTATTACTCGAAGCAATTGAGCCTATCCATACGTTCACTATTAGTACCAAAACTATAGACGCTTAACGTTCACAATCAGTACTGATATTCATTCCCCCTTCAAGATACCGAAGTTCATCTAGATAATACTCAGACATGTCTATCCGCATGCAAAATCCCAAGATCAACTTCAGTCAAAACATAACCATTCTAACTCTTAATTTATCAGATAAATTATCACCCAAAACAATATCCACAATTTCTTAAGTAGAGACTTCCAATTGCTGATTTCGGCCAATGAAAAGAAAGCATCTTTGACTTGGAATTCCTCTCCAAACTTAACCCGAAGGTGTCGATTCATAACGATACAGGAAAACATAATCCTATAATTTTCTTAACGATATCAAAGTTCATCTTTACAATCCCAAAACAGATTAATTCACTTGGGATTTCCTAAGATTACCTTTCTATCATAACATAATCATTTTAATCCTTAAAATTATTAGATCAGAATTATCCCCAAAGCAATTCTACAATTCTCAAATGGAGACTTCCAATATCAACAATCGGTCCTAACATTCATGTTCCTCGAAAGATATCGGAATCCATCTATTACAATTCTCAACTCTCAGATTTGCAAGGCATTAATCTCCTTGCAAGACATCATCCATAATTTTCCCGAGGCAAGAGCCTCATCATGAAATTCCACTTACTGGCAAAATCATTTCAAACCACAAACTTCTCCCCCACTTTGCTTGTGGGTTATTATCTATATATACAGACTAACAGAATCCAATCTTTCTCAAGGACGTTGACTTACTCAACCCATTAAGCAATCCTACTTTTCAAAGGTCTCAAAATATCCTTAACAGTACCTAACCGATGCTCCTCTTATTTTATATACAATCTTCAAAGACTAATGCCGATTTCTAACCCATTTTTTGTATCACCTATTAAAACAAATTGGCTTGGTCTTTTCCTTTAAGTACATACATTCTCAAATTGTTACCTACCACCATTCACAAAAGGGTAGTCCCAATTTCTGATTGGACTTAATGTCTATCCTTGATTCAAGTGACCTTCCCTCTTATTCAAAATTTACAACCTATAGGATGCCATATTCTCTCGATACAATTTACACCAACACCCTTAACTGCCCTTTTCAACTCCAAGAGGATTCTCATTGCCCAAAGATTGATTCCAAATCATTCGTTCCACTTATTCTCCATATCAACCAAATAAAACAAATATTCCTTCTTCTACTCAAATACTCCTCTGACTACTTGTCACAATTTTCAGCTACCACAAAATTCACAAAGCATACTTATATCTTGTACAATCAGGAAATAACCCAAAATCTTTAGGGTGAACATGATATCACACAAAATCAGTAGACAAGAGAATACATAACTTCCCAAATCAATTTAAACCAAAAATCAAAATTCCATGTTTAAGAAAATACCTCCATCCACCTTTGGGGGTGCTTCAGCACCTTGAAAAATTGTTATAGGTGCTTTGGCTGAGTCAGTGAGCTTCTTTGCTTCTCGTCTTTTAGGACGGGGACAGTCTCGAACCTGGTGGCCCTACTGTCTACATCTGAAGCAAGCTCCTGTCGCCTTGTGACAGGAATGTCCAGCATGCTTCTTTCCACAGAAAATACAGCCGGCGGCTAACGCTTGAGAACAAGTCGTTGACTAAACTTGAGTAACGCTCTTCCCCTTGTTCATCGTTCTCACCTTCTTAAACAACCCTAAGGGCCCTACATTTGACCCTAAGCCATAACTTATTTAATTAGCCGTCCTTTTTCCAAAAGACTTCTGAGTTTCAAGCTCTTTCTCAAGTATCAGGGCTTTATCTAAGACCCCATCAAAAGTCCAAAACTCTTGAGTCACTAGATGACTCACAATCTCATCCTTTTACCCTTGTATGAATCTCTTAGTCATCCTCAGTCCATCTCCCCCAGTAAAATGCACATAGCGAAATAATTCAATGAATCTCGCTCCATACTCTGCTACAGTGCGGCTCCCTTGCCAAAGTACCATAAAGGCTCTTTCCCTCTAATCTTGAAGGCCAGAAGGAACATACTTCTTCCAGAATGCTTCATCAAACATCTCCCAAGAAATTTCCTTGTCAAACAAACACATTGCCCTGTTCTTCTTCCCCTACTAGTCACCGGCTTCTCTTTCTAACTTATAAGTTGCAAAAGCCACCGTTTCGCTGTTAGAGTATTAAATAACCATAAATATTTTCATCAGTCTCCTAATCCAATTCTCTGCCCTCACTGGATCTATTTTCCCTAAAAATTTAGGCATCTTTTCCACCTTAAACCTCTCATACCTCGTTGAAATCAGCTTCGGTGCAAGAATCGAACCCATATGACGCTGCTCCATCCTTTCTACGACATTTGTCATCCTATCTTACAATTTCATGTACTCAACTTCTCGATCATGAGGAATACTAGCACTCCCACTATCATCGCTTCCACCCATTCTACTTGCCATTTGATAACCTATAACCAAAAATATGGCAACGTCAATAAACTTGCTAGTATTAACCCAGACACTTCAACAGAAATCCTAATTTCAACGTTTAAAAATTTCTTTTGATTCCTATCTAGCCTTTATCCTTCCTTAATCTAAGAACGGATCAAAACCTTGACCCAAAACCCAAGTCAATTAGCCAAGGCCAAAGATCAATATTGATCAACAAATCACTATGTCCTAGTTCAGGTCAATTCTAACATATGGAAGCTAGAACACCTAGGATTTCCTAACCTAGCTTGATTAGTTAAAGTTTATCTCTACCTATTCAGTCAGTCAGAATCATTTCTTAAGCTTCAGCATACAATTCAGATCAATCCTAAGGTATCTCATTTTCTCGATACCATTTATGATGGAATGGATTATTTTTGTCCTCAAATAATTCCGTCATTATAGAAATAAGAACAGAAGCCCAAGCCCCAGCTAAAGGTTATAGGAAAAAAATGGGTAGATTTTTTCCTAAAATTGGGCAAAACAAAAATATGAGCCTATATAAAACTTATATAACAAACCAACACATGCACACAACTATCGATTTATATCACAACTTTCCAACAACACACATTCAGAGGACCACAATTGCCATCCATGGCTTAATTTCAACAATCCTATCCACTATATTAGAATTCATATGAGAGATATCATCTAGGACCTGTATAAATACAGAAAATATATAACAAAATCATCTATATCCATAATATAAATCTACAAAAGAATAATTACTAGTTCAATAGTTTTCAGAGTATATAATAACCATCAATACATAATTACGTCCATAATCGACATTTGCAAGTAAGACTATAAGATTTCTCAAAAATCTTCAGAATTACTTCGAGACTTCAAATCTTTCGTGATATGCTCTATCTAAGCCTGTATGTCCGGTATCGTCTCTATGTCCTTATCTGGAGGGAAAAATATTAAAATAGTGAGTCAAAGCCCAACAAGGTACTAAAACATACAGAATATAATATTCTCATACTGAACATAATTATAGAAGATTCTAGAGACTGTCAAATAACAGAAACATATACAAGAAGAATGAGAAAAGCTTGATTCAACATGAATAGGTCTCAGTAATCATTATTTATGCTTTCATGCAAAGTATATGTTCATTAGAATAGAAAACTACGATAACATCTGGAAAATAGGAGCATTCAAGGACTACGGTAAGATTAGAAAAATAGTAACTTTCTTGGAAATAAGAATAAGGCAAAATGCTATTTAAACATGCATCAGAATCGTGAATCAGTATAGCATGCTTCGATAATCATAAATCAATAAAACATGCTTCAGAAGTCAAAAAATAGTATCAGTTTTATAAATTTTAGAAAATTCCTTTCCTATCAATAAAGAACCCAACCAATAGACCCTACTAGTGGAGGGGACAAATAATTGAGAATAGATTGTATTCACTTCACACAATATAAGGCAAGTAACAGTAGTCCCTTCCCATTGGACATCACTTCTCGTTGGATTCGGTACAATAACGTCGGCTAGTAACAGTGACAACCCTCTAGGTTAACGCCCTGAGGAAGGACGAACCACATATAACTCCATAGACAGAGGTATCCTCGATTATCACCTTAACGTTCTAAGGCATATCGAAGAACCTAACCTGGCTGTATATTAGTCCTTGGTCCTAATTAACAGTTTTAGAAACAGTTTTCCTTCTTATTTCTTAACTGATAACCTTTTTCAGTTTTAGGAGTCCGCTAGAGTTTCACAATAACTCTTCAGTACACTTAAGAAATTCTCAGTAATTTATTAGTATAATTTCGTGTAAATTTTTCAGATATAAATCACCCCATGGATATTATCTCAGTACAAATTAACTTTTATATGTCAAAAAATTTTGGATTAAAATAGTTAAATCCCTTCATTTTCCTACTTAGGGTTTTTCCAAAACTTCAAGATGATAAACGAACACCAAACACATGTATTTACACAGAATCGACGCTAGATATTGCAATATATACATGTAAATATAAAATCAGTTCGATTAATCGGGAGAAACAGACAGTATTCATAGTGAACATGTAGAATCATGGATTTAGAGTATAAATATAATTTTTGACATATTAAAACACTGTAAAAATAATAAATAATATCCAAAGTACACTTACCTGAGCTTGATCTATAATTATTCTTACTCTGATCGGAGCGGATCGAAAGATTTGTCCCCTTTTCTTCTCTTCCCTCTCCTTCCTCTCTTCTCTCTCTCTCATTCTGCTGCTCGTCATTGCCCAAAACTAACCCCAAATCTCTTTAAAAATTGATGGAAAAGGGGTCACGTGTGAGTCCATCTGACCACCACTCGAGCGCTGATCAAGCAGTGCTCGAGCGGTCACTTGCGTAAAAATGCGCTCAAGCGCACTGCTCGTAGATGGGGGTCGCTCCGACCTTACCTCAGGCACATCCTCGAGCAAAATTTTTGTATTTTTATGCTCGAGGGGTGATTTAGCCGTCATCGGGTGCTCGTCAGGCATTCGTCAAGCGCACATGAAGCTTGCAGTACAGAAACATTGCGTTTTTGCCATCTGTAACCCTTTTTTACCATTCTAACTCGATTTCTCATATCCTTGGACCCTAATTTTGATTATATAACCTTATTAAATTATGATTATCATAATTTAAAGCCAAAAATCTTATTTACATAATAAGATTTCTCGATTTATAACTTCAATCCTTGATTTTACCAATTCTAGGACTTTGTGCTTTTCAATCTGATTCCTTCCATATCTTTTGACCATAGCTCACCTATTTTAACTTAATTACCTCCCAACTATCATATTTTGAAATTTTGAAACCTCACCACCCATATTAATCATATCTAGAAAATCGGTGCCTTAGTGGACCTAACTTCCTCTTTTCGCTTCCAAACTCACTTTTTTCACGTTCTAAGCCCAATCCTTGATATTTATTAATTCAGTTTCACCCTAATTATCAAATTTTAGAACACAAGTCATCACACAACAATTGTGCCTAATCGAGATCTAAGGTTTGTTTCTAAATTTTTGAAAAGTCTGCATAGAGAATTGGGGTCATAATTAAAGTTTAGTATGGCATATCACTCCCAAACATATGGTTAGTCAGAGCGTACTATTTAAATTTTGGAGGACATGTTAAGGGCCTCAATATTAGATATGAAAGGAAATTAGGATAATCATTTGGCCCTGGTAGAATTTGTTTATAATAATAGTTACCACGTAAGTATTAGCATGGCACCATTTGAAAACATATATGGGGGGAAATGTAGATCACTGATTCATTAGGAGGAAATAGGAGATAGGAGACTTTTGGGTCTTGAAATTGTCACGGAAATAGCGGAGAAGAGCATATTATTTCATGAGAATTTGAAAATAGCTCAGAGCAAGCAGAAAAACTACACAGATCAATGGAGATCAATATTAAAATTTGAGGTGGGTGACTATGTGTTTTTGAAAGTATCACCATCGAAAGGAACATTTAGATTTAAGGTGAAAAGAAAATTAAAACTATGGTTTATTAGTCCTTTCAAGAATTTTGAGAAAATCGGGGAAGTAGCGTACAGATTGGCATTGCCACCCAATTTGGCAGATGTTCACGATGTATTTCATGTGTCAATGCTCTATCAATATGTTCACAATTCCACGCATGTTATTGAGTTCGAGCCCTTGTCAATTAATGAGCATCTATCTTATATTGAGGAGCCGATGCAGATTTTGAATTGAAAAGACCAAATATTGCGCATAAAGACCATTCCCCTAGTAAAAGTTTTATGGAAGAATCATTCATCCGAAGAAGCAACATGAGAGCGTGAAGAGGAAATTCGAAATAAATATCCCCATCTATTTACATGAGGTATGTAGTTTTTTTAAATTTTGAGTACAAAATTTTATAAGTGGAGGAGGATTGTAAGATATGGGTTTCTAAGACAAAGTAAATTCTAGTAATTAAATTAATATAATTAAGTTTAGGATGAATGAATTAAAAAAAATGGAGAATTGATCATAGTTGAAAGAAAATGAGGTGTCGCGCTCACTGCAGGCTCGAGAAAAGTTGGTGGTGCCGATTCCAATGGTCATCGTGCCCGACGCAGGCTCATCGTGTGCTCGAGTGCCATTTCCAGTGATAGTGTGCCCGAGGCTTGCCAGACAATCAGATATTTTTCCCACTAACTTATTGTTTCGTGTTTTAAATAGGAGAAGGAAGGGGAAGTAGGGCACGAATGAGAAGAGCAAGAGAGGAGAAAGGAGAGGGGAAAAGAGGAAGAGAGGGGATTTCATTTCTAGCCTAATCAGAGTAAGAAAAATAGTAAATCATGTTGAGGCTAGTGTACTCTATGCTCTATCTTTCTTTGTTGTTGCTTTTTGTTATCTCCTTTTGGGTATTATTTTTCTAATACCCTTGCCTCTAAAATTTATCATGTAATATTGCATGTTTTCTAGTTCTCTCATAATTTTATGAATAAATTGTATGTTTAAGTACGGATATTATGATTTAAGAGTTCAATTTCACTGTTTAACGTATGTTCTATGTCTGAATTTTGTTTCAAACATTTCTCTCAAGTATGACCTCAAAAATGAAGGTATGAGTTATGTAAAATTTTGAGTTATGGGATGAAAATATTGTACTATGAATTATTTAAGCATATTGGATGATTTTATCAAAAATTTTGTTTAAAGATATGCTGTTTAGAATTACTGAGAATTCTAAGGCTATCTGAAGATTGAGTTATGTGAAGTTGAAATGGCCTTTAAAGAATGATGAACTAAGGGTAAGAAATAAGAATCAGGATTCCGTAAATTAAGTTAAAAATTTGTAAGAAACTAGACTAAGGATTGTTATTCAGCGAGTAATATTCTCTCGTATGCCTTAGCATTTTATAGTGGTAATCGATGATAACTCCGTCCACACTGTGACATGTGGTCCGCCTTCTACAAGGCATTTACTATGGAGGATAAGAACTAAGAATTCATGATCGTCCTGTCCTCGAGATGTAAAAATGGAGGAACCCATGATCATCCTATATTAAGGATATAAATAATGCAGAACTAAGAACCAAGGCCTTTGATTGTTTGCTCCCTTAGCTGGTACGGCCTACTAGCCCCGATCCCTCAACATAATAAAACTTATCCTAAAAGATAAGTAAGTTTTGAGCTGCTCCATGATTTTTAGCATATTTTTTGGACTAAAGAAAAGTGGAAAAAATAACTGAAGGAAAAGATTTAATAAAGAAAGATAAGATTTCAACCACAAGTTCAAGTTTTTGCATCATTTCATGCTTTTGCGTTATCCACATGCATATTTGGCTCCTAATTCCTTTGATGTCTCTCTTTCTCTCTCTCACTATATATATATATATATATATGTTTTTTAGGAAAATTTTATATTTTCTTATTATTATAGTACCTTGCTGAGAAATTAACTCACCCATTGGTATTTTTGTCTATTCTTTCAAATGAAACCGATGAGCTGATACCTGATGAGAAAGAATAAAGATAGGGATTAGCTAAAGGAAGGTTGTTGGACCTCGAAGACTTGGAAATTTTGAATGTGTTGATGTAATGTAAATGTAAACAACTAATACCAAATGAATGTTATTTATTAATATGGCAAGAATTATATTATTATGGCATAGAATGCTTCCATAGGTTGTTTATGGATATAGTTATGCTTCCAAACGTATAATATTGGGTTTTATACAGGTTCCTAGATGGCATCTCTTATTAGATCCAATATGGTAGTTGAAATTACTGTGTTCGAGTT
>JAOVVI020001039.1:0-26448 GCA_028571085.2 Nepenthes alata | reverse complement strand
GGAGCCTTTGAAGTAGTCCTCGTCCAATGCAGCTCTCGGACAAAGATCCCGCTGATAGTCCTCGTCCAATTCTTCCAGCAAACCCGAGGACGGACTTTCCCGAATTTCTCCAAACGTCCGCGTCCATTTGTCTCCACAAGTCCGCGGACACAAATGTCACAATAGAGTGACCCCAACAGTCCGAATTGGAGTAACTCAATACTTTTAGATTGTCAATCTATTTATACATAAGCATGTAGTTCTTAATATATTGAAGATATATAATTACTTTTTTAGTAGCTCTCTAGTAATCCATACCCGGATTATTTTGATATCTTTCCAACATTCCACAACAAAAGTGATGTCAAGTCTTGTATACAGCTGAACATACATCAGGCTTCCAACAATGGAAGCATACGAAATATTTTTCATATGTTTCCTTTTAAAATTATTTTGTAAGCATTGGTTCAGATTGAACCTATCAACCTTCACGATGGGGGCTACCACTTGATGAACAATCTTTCATCCGAAATTTTTGTAAAATTTTATTCATATAAATTTCTTAGGACAAACCCAAAATACGTTGCAATCTATCTTAATAAATATTCATCCTAATATCATAAGATACATCACTCATATCCTTAATTTTAAATTTATTAAAGAGAAATTATTTCATCTTATACAACAAACCCTTATCATTAGATTTAAGTAAAATATCATCCATATATAAAACAAGGAAATAGAGCTCACTCCCACAGGCTTTCTGGTATATGAATTAATTCAAAATATTCTTTTCAAAATCAAATAAAGAGATAATATCATTAAATTTTAAATACCACAGATGGAAGGCTTATTTTAATCTATATATCGACTTTTTAAATTTTGTATACCAATTGCTCACTATTATTAGAGGAGAATCCTTTTAATTGTTTTATATAAACCTCCTTCTGTAGGTCATCATTCAAGAAAGTCCTTTTAACATCCATTTGTTACAATTTTATATAAAAATTGGCAACTAATACCAAAACTATACGAAGAAAATCTTTTTAAAAAACAGAATAAAAAGTTTCCGTGTAATTAATTTCTTCTTTTTGAGTAAATCTTTTAGTAATGAGTTTTTCTTTATATCTTTCAATATTACCTAATGAGTTTTACTTTGTATCTTTCAGTATTACTTATGAGTCTTTCATTATCTTAAAAACCCATTTACTTCCTATAACTTTCGCCTATTCAGCCTAGTCAATAAAATTTCAAACTCCATTACATCTCATAAAATTCATCTCTTCCTTCATAGTATTATACCATAAATCAGATTTATTGTAACTCATAATTTGTGAAAAGGTTTAAGGATCATTTTCAGGTCTAATATTATAGTCAAACTTTTGTAGATATACTATATAATTACTAGGAATTGCTAATTTTGTTATTCTAATAGATCTTCTTAATGTTGTATCAATATTCTTAACAGGAGTCTATTATTCAACTATTTTAGGTAAATCCTAAATATCATAATCTACTAAAATAATATCAGCAACTTGTGAAATTACATCAATTAATTGTTCAACACCAATTTGAACTTAAGAGATGTTGCGTGCAATAATCAATCTAACACCTAAAATGGAAGGTTGAAAATTTGAATAATCATTATCAGAAATTATGATTCTAGATTGATTACCCCCACTCATCAAGTCATTCTCAAAAAATTTACATTTCTTGTTTTCACAATCCTAATACCGTGAGATGGACAGTAAAATCTATATCATTTAGACTATTTAGCATATCTAATGAAATACTAACTTATGGTCATTGGATCCAACTTCTTTTCTTGTGGATTGTAAACTTTAAATTCAAATGGACATCCCTAAATATGTATATGTCGCAAACTCGATTTCTAACTTTTTCATAACTCAAAATGAGCTTCTGAAATAGCCTTCATTAGAACGTAGTTTAATATATATACTATCGTTTTAAAAGTTTCAGTCTACAATAATTTCGAAAGATTCGAGCTACCAAGCATACTCCACACTATATCTAATAATATTTGGTTTCTTCTTTCTACTATAACGTTTTGGTCTGGAGAACCAGACATAATATATTGGGCAACTATCCATGTTATTGAAGAAACTTTACAAATGGACCAAGTATTTGTCGATCCTCAATATATTTACCATAATATTCTCCACCTTCATCGGATCTCATGATTTTAATTTGTTTTCCATATTATTTCTTTACTTCAACTTTAAATATTTTAAAAGTATATAATATTTCGCTCTTATTATGGAGTAAGTAGAAATACATATACTGTGAATAATCATCAATGAATGTGATGAAATACTTTGGATCATGTGAGTCAATATCTGGACTATACTCCTATTGGCATCTTTTTCTTTGTCTTGTTAGTCTACTTCTTTTTTATACAATCTACACAAGTTTCAAAATTAGTAGAATCTTGGGTACTAAGTACTCCGTCATTTATCAATCTTTTAATTCTTTCCATGAAAAAATGTCATAATCTCTAATGCCACAATATAGATGAATATTCATTCACAATATATCACTTAATACCTGCGTCAGCATACATATTATCATAAGAGGCATTGTTTTGTAAATTTAGGCAATAAAAATCATTAGACAATATACAATTTCTAATAATATCAGCCTTATAAAATAAACTAAAAGATAAGTTTGAAAATATAATAGAATATTCAAAAGGTACAAGTTTCAAAACTTATATCAAATTTCTAAAAAAAAATTGGAATATAAAAGGTCTTTTCAAAATTCAAAACAGAACCACTACTTATAATCAAATTGTATGTCCCAATTGCTTTCACACGTGAATGCATCTTATTTTCAAAAAAGATGCATTAAAAGATGCATTGCTCACTTTCCACTGGCTTCCTTAGGTTTTTACAAATCCTACAAGAATTTTGTAATGTGGAATATAGAATTAGAATCAATCCACCATGTGTCATAAGAAACATTGACCATATTAGATTCATAACAAATAAATGCGAATTGATTGTCTTTCATTCCAAACCAATTTTAAATTTTGACGCAATTCTTCTTCACGTATCCCTTCTTTTTATGGAAGAAGCACTTGAATTTCTTCTTAATGTCAAATTGCGGAGGTACTTTGCCTTTTTCCTTTTGATTAGCTTGAGCCTTATTCTTTTCTTGTTTTGCCATAAGTGCACTTTCATTTAATTCCATCACAAATTTTCCTTCCTCTTGAACACACATAATCATAAGTTTATTTATCGATCATTTATTTTTATGTGTGTTGTAAGAGTTTTAAATATTCCATATTATGGTAGAAGTGTGTTTAGAATATAGTGTATGAAAAAAGATTCAAACATACCCACATTGAGATTCTTTAACTAAGTTGCTATATCCCTCATCTGCATAATGTACTCATGCATACCTCTAATGTTAGTGAGTCTCAAAGATGAAAATTTTATAATTAGGGTGCTGGCTAATAGTTTATCTAAAATCTCAAATTGCTTATTAATAGCCTTTAGTAAATTTTGCACATTATTATACTGATCAACAGAATTATGAATACCAATAAAAATTTTGGTCTTTAAGAATATCAAATTAAGGCAATTAGATTACTCCCATTGTTCATAAAGAGCAACATTAACTGGAGTTCTGGTTTCGATAAGAGTAGGGGGATCGTCTTTCCACATAATATAATCAATATCCATCCACCTTAAATAAAGAATTTACTTCTTCCAAACTTTATAATTATCATATTTTAATTACAAAATTTCACATCATATGTCGAAGAGATTTACAAATTGTACAATTGCACAAATAAAATCACATACTTAACATATAATAAATTGAGACTAAATTGCTTAACCAATATAAAACAAACATCATGAATCAAATAATATAAAAATTACATATGAGTCAAAGTTTTAATTCAAATAAATTCATTTAAAATTATCAAATTATATTTTAATTCTTAATCCTTGTAAGCAAATTAAGAAAAATAATTTGATATTTAATCCTGATTAATCAATTTAATATAATAAAATTCATGTGATATAACTTTTATTATATTAAATATGAATAATCACAATTAATATTTTAGACTATATGTGATAATAATATATATTTTATTAATTAAAGATATTACATCCCGAGTTTCGGGTTGTCGTACGAATTAAGGAGCCTTCGGATTCCTGGTCCAAATCGAATCTCGAGCGGGTCCGGTCTCCGTCGCTATGAATCTGGAACCTGCACAATACAAACCACAAACAAAAGGCCAGAGTACAACGGGGGCTATCCTCCGTTGACACTCCGACGCTCAAGTCAGAAATCTTTCGCAATAAACGGAAGAATGCACGTTTAAAGATAAACGTGGCAGGAGTGCGAAGATGCAGCGATAAGTGAAGCGTGAGAGGGATGTATTTGGAGGCTTGAGCTCCATGAATGCGCTCGGATGAGGGGCGGCTTAGAAGTGCGTCCGCAGAGGACGGCTCAGAGGCGCGCCCGGCAGAGGAGCAGCTTGGAGATGTCCCCGCTTGGGGGTGCGCCCACGGAGGGCGGTTTAAAGGTGCGCTTAGAAGAGGGGTGGTTTAGATATGCGCCAGCGGAGGGCGACTTAGGGGGTGCGCCCGGTAGAAGGACGGCTTGGATTTGGAGGCCTGACAAATGTGCTGGGGCGAGCATGTTCAGAGGTCTCAATGATATTTGGAGGCCTGACAAATGTGCTGGGGCGAGCGTAGAGCCCACTGGGCTTTACCCATCTGGATTATCCCCGTCGGTGAATGAGTAAGGAGTCAGCCTGGATCAAACGAATGGTGCGGAAGGTGCTGGACGGGACCTTTGGGGAAACGCCGTACGGCGTTCTACTAGGTGCACTGATGCCAAGCAGCTCTTCACGGATCCCTATTCTGCTTAAGGGAGTTGAGCGCCATTTAAGGGACTCCGTTAAGCTTTGCCGCTGATGCATCTAGACGACGTTCACGGAGAACTCTACGGCATTAGAAATGGCCGGGAGCTCCAGGGAACCCTCGGCGTCAGCTCCATAGTTCCTGATTCGAAGACGAGGAAGCTAGGCGACACAACTGGGAGTCACGGACGCCATTGATGAGGAGCTAGGAGCTCCATGTTGTTCTGATGTTACAGTTGGCTTCATTTCGGGGGAGCTTCGTTAAGCGCCACAGAGGGAGCTCTAGGCTCTGTTCGGCTCGAATGCCACGGAGAGGAGCCAACCGCCATTACTGGGGTGCTCAAAGCTCCGTTCCGATCCGAGATGCTCTGGCCTCCATCTCAGGAGCCTTGGGCCCCTATCTCACCAAGAATAGGATGGAGAAACTGAGCGATAGGCTCAAGGGGCCTTATGCCCTATTTGGCGAGAGCGCCCGGGCGCCATTGTTGTGGGTTTCGAATGCCGATTTGTTCCGATTCGGAAGAGAATCATTGGGCGCCGTCGCTAGAAGAACTTTAAACGCGGTTCCAAAGGGACAGAGGATCTGGGCGTCATCATGAGAGAGCTTTATCTTCTGTTGGGCCCGCGAGCAGTAGGGAGGAGTTGGACGCCATTTGAGGAGAGCTTGATGTTATGTTTGGTGGCTGTATTTAGATGGCGTTGTTTACTAACGGCTGTAGGAACCAAGGAGCAGGGCGCCCTCAAAAGGGCTTCGCGATGCTTCCCTTCACTGTGAGCAGTGAACTGGAGCAGGGGGGGAGGGTGCTGCTCTTGGGAGTATCTTCTGCCCGATTTTGGATCGGCAGAGAGAGAGGTGCCACTGATGGGAGAGCCTTGTGCTCTACCGGGCAGAAGACGAGAACAGAAGGCTGGAGTCATTCATAAGACAAGCTAGAGAATAAGGAGAAAGAGGCCACTTTCCTTGGAAGGTTTCTGCCCAAGACGAACTTGCCTGAAGTCTGTCCTTTTATTGAGTGAAGAAGTGAAAATTTCTCCCGCCAAGGGTAATTTTTCCCACCAAAATGAAATATTTCCCACCATGACAAATCTTCTTTGACACGCTTCAGGTTTTGGGTCGGCCCGCGATACCGGACCCATCAAAAGATATTGTGGCTAATCCCTAACTAATTAAATTATATTGAATACTAGACATTACACACACAGATATATATATATATTTGTATAAATTATATAATAAATATTATATATAATAATAAATATAATTATATTATATATATATACACATTTACGCATATTATATAAATAATACACTAAAATTATAAGTGGCACACCAGTGAGGCAGCGCAATGACAGCTACTCTGTACACCAAACCGAATGATGCGGGTTCAACTTGACTCGTCTGCGGCGCCTCAATGATTTCCAAATTTTCTGATGTGAGCCACACCAGTCCCAGGTTGATGGGCATTGTTTACGGGGCGCAAATGTGAAGAAAGGCTAGCAAATTGGTGCGGAAAGTGGGCCCAAGAGTGAGGAGCCCAATTTTTTTGTGTTGCTGTAGCAGGCGAACAAAATGACATCATTTTGTTCATTTTCAATCTCCAGTTGGGTTTGTTTTAACCAGTTTAACCCGATTTCAAAACCCAATAAAAACTACACCATTTTCATACCAAAATTGATGTGAAAATCGCAGAATTGTTTAAAATCTAATTTCCTAATGATTTCTAACATTAGTTTTCATTAAAAGTTACAAAAACTCAAAACTTTAAAATTTTCATAAAATCAAGTGGGAAAAAATCGCAGAACTGTTCAAGGTAGGAATTTACATGGTTATAATACCAAATGTTCGACTAAACTCTATCTTGCATGTCAAAATTTTGTCAATCAAAGAACAATTGTGCAATTAAATTAAGGATCAAAATCTAACTTCCCATCATTGATATTAACTGCAATTGCTCAAATTTCTGTAAATTTTTCACTCGTTTGGATCTTCTAAATTTTAATACTCTTTAATGATGGTGAATAATTAGAGTATTAGACCTTGGAACCCAAAACAAAGCACCACATATATAGACATTTTCCATTAAAATGTCTTTGGGGTGGTTGACATTCAAGAAGAAAGTGGGTGAGAGTGGTTACCCCAAAATCAACGAAACATGGGCCGCCACTGTTGATTTTATTTTAATTAATTTTAATTTGATTTTTTATTTTTTGCTGGAAAATCAACAAAAAACACAGAGACACCTGCAATGTAATGTAGGACAAAACATAGCCATTCAAGAAATCTAAAATTCCAGAAACACGTGCTTACCTCCCAACAGGATAAACGTCCACAGAATTCCCTAAAAATTTGGTCTTCAGCTTTGATGTAACATCATATGTAAAATGTTCATTTTCAGCATGTCCAGCACTCATGGGAGGATGGTGACTCACCTAAAATGTTATGAATGGGAAAATTACCAACCATCATAAAGTATACGGAGCAGTCACAAGAATCATCAATACCATGACTGAACCCTCCAATTATTGTTTAGTCAAAGAATTGCATTACAAATTTCCCCATGACAATAACAAAACAATGAACAGATACATCTGCTTGTGTGAAGATCATGGATTGAAGAATCTAGGACCGTTGAGGAAACAAGGAAAATTGAGTGTTTCAAAGACTCACCTGCTCAGCTATAAATGTTATCCCATTATGATTCACCATTTCATAGGTCTCACCAAGAATAGGATTAAATGGCTTCCAGGTTCGCTGATAAGCAAAGTACACAGATACAGCCCATGATGCTGCAAACACGAATTCTTCATTGACATATCACATAATGCGCATGAACAGTATAAATGCTGAATAAGAGAATATACTCACAAGCATAAACCAACCGCAAGTAGGGATCTTCACATTTATCAGCCAAATCCAACAGATAACAGTATTCCATTAACTGTCACAGCCATACAACAATCTCCATAGTCTAGTCCAAAATTGTGAATTATAGAGCACAACTACACAAAAATTTCCTACACTGTGATAAAGCACAAACCTCTGCCATTTTCTGAAGCATGGTCATTGGTTCAAATATTATAACTGGAAGGGTCACCATGGATGTTACATCAGCGCCAATATATTTTTGCATCATTTTCCAATAGCTATCTCGCTCCTAGAAAACCCAAGAAAAAATTTCAGACTACAGGAAAATAATATTTGAAAACAGGATTTGAAGATGGAACCAGTATTTGGATATCTAGCATCGCAATCTATCCACAGTATACTCATGACTTTTGTCAAAACCAAAAATGCAAATATATAGGAAAAAAGCACAAATGGTCCTGCTTACACTCTCAAATATTCTGCCATGCAGGAAGGCACTAGGAAAGGAATCACTCTCATTTACAGATTTGTTTTACATTCAACATAGTACGTGAGATGAGATAAGGGGAAAAAATCACTTGAAGTGATTTGCACAATCACAATGGAGGCCAATGTATGATATAGTTTATATGATTTTCCTGAATCCACAAGGAGAAGACAACACAATGCCCAGATAGAGATGGAAATGGATCAGATAGTGGTGAAGGGAAGGATTTCCACCCCTCCTCTTCACATACCCATGGCTCTCCATTCAGTCTATTAAAGCAAATGAAATTGGACCTCCACATCCACACCGATAAGTGGAGCTCCACTCTGGGTTTACAACCTCCATTTCCATCTAATAACCATTAGTCTATTCCAATTCTGATCTTAATACAAATCCAAAAGTTAAATGTGCAGTAAAACAACTCATGGAAGTGAGACTAGCTAAATTCGGTACTAGGTCCCTCAAATGTGGCTTGTTAACTTTGCCAGCTCGCAAATAGGCATGAGTTTGGAGCTTCTAATGGAATGATCACAATTTGAGCACTGCGAACTAGGCATACACTACAATTATGTCATATTGAAATTTCAAACAAGAGCAAACAAAAGAGTTGGAAAGATGTACAAGAGATGATAATAATGAATGATGAGAACGTGAGAAGGGAATCTCCACAAGCGACAATAATAGAAACTGGAAGCAAGAGAAAAGATAAACCTCTTGCTTCCATCTTCCTCTCTGAGCTTCCTCCTCGGCATCATCTTGGCCACCTTCAGGATTTATAACCTCCAGATTTTCATACCCAATCAACCTGGAGGCATGAAATCATTTAAGTTTCGTCATCATACAATTAAACATTGACTCAATGCATAAGACTCCCACATCAGGGTCTATTGAGGGCTAGATGAACGCAGCCTTACTTCTATACCGCAAAGAAACTGTTTTCACGGTTTCAATACGTGACCACCAAGTCATAGTTGAGCAACGTTGCGTTGCGCAACACTCACTCTCAATAGTCACCATATTATTGTAAACACAAAAATAGTGCCTTCAATAATATATGCAATAAATAAAATAAGAAGGCTACATAACAATGTCTACGCATCATAACAATACCTTCATTCAAACAACCAAAATCATGTCTTCCTTATTAGCAACTTTAGAAAAATTGGCTTGACTCTCAATGATATGCAATGTATAAAAAGGTTAGTCTTTGAGTAAAACAATGGTCAACAGGAATGCAATGCAAACCCAAAGCCAAACAGGAAAAACAAAACGAAAAAAATGGGCAAAAGAGATTATAAAGAAAAGTAAAAGTAGTGTAGGGAGCTCAATCAAAAAAAGGTGGAGACTCAATATTAGATTAGATAAATACTATCAACTCAAAGAGCAGGGACAAAAGAAATAAGGAATAGTGGGAATAACTAAAGGAAGCATGAAAGCAGATTAGCATATAACATCAAAAGATCAGTAATACTCAGGGACAGCTTGCTATGTATATTGTGCATAGCCTCCAACATTTAATGATATACAATATAACAAAAACTCTGAAAGAGCTTTTAAACAACGCACTCCAAAAACAAAATCTTCATACTTCTACAAATTGTGAGGCATGGAGTAGCCATGATTCACAATCCTCCTAGCAAAACATAACTTCATTTTGTTATGGAAAAATGACAATTTTGAAATGCATTGACAGACTAACCAATTCATAAAAAATGTACTGAATTCCTATCCATTTGCACAAGTGCCTACATGGACATAAAAGTGAATTATAGGCCAGTGATCCGATTTTTTAGAAAGGAAAATAAAGAAAAAATCTCCTTATTTTTAGCTGTAAATGCCATTGTACCACATTTAATCTATTTAAATGCAAATCATATTTATAATTAATGTATTTTTAAATATACCCAGAAAATATCATAAGGAGGCTTTCTCTCCAAGTATTTGGTTCCATGCTGACCTGCATTACCCATTCTCTCCCAATTCATGAGCAAATTTATCCACACTCAGCGTAATCTCCATCAGGCATACTCATGTGTCCCATAGAATTAAACTGTCAACATCCCACAACACTCATACAACATGCTTTGTGTCCATGAATGATAACTCTATATTACATTAACCACAGTTTGGTTATCAGTTTCCAGCTTATATGTATGTACGCATGCATATGTTAACGAGGAATCCTCACTGCCTCTTTATGGGTTTAAACCAAACTTAAGGTGTGCGATTTTACCCACAAAGATCGTGTGCTAGATAAGTCTAAACATGCAATAGTAAAAATCAAACTCGTGTCCATGGATGCAACCGGAATGCCCCAAGTCTCCCTCACCCATCGTGCAAACCTTGCCGGTTATATGGCTATCCAATTGCAGTTAAATTGGATTTTCAAGTGTCCAAAGCATGACTCAAAAAACGAGTTCAACAAACCGGCATCACTGATATGCAGTCAAAAGTTGCAGCAAATCAGCGTAAGGTGGTTCAGTAAGGAAACTTAACAAGATTGAATAGACAGAGCACATAAACTGCTAAGTAAAGCTCAAAGATAAGTGCAATCAGAAGCTTTAGCTCAAAGAGTAAGATTCCAATGCCTTATCGTTTAAAACCTAGGAAAGCAATAGCCAATGTCAAAAAGTTGTGGAGAAACTGTTTTTTTTACATTTGCTAAAGGCACCAAAAGCGATTCACGCAGAGAAAAAAATCAATTATATCCAGAAAAAGGTAAGACAAATTAAATTACCCGTTGACAGATCTTTGCATCGCGCTGCTGAACATGGAAAATCCAGAAGTCATCGCTGCGAAAAAGCCCTTGCTTTCGTTTTTCTTTTCAGGACTACTCATTTTTTATTTCCCGAATTCAGATCGATGTGAGATTGATTTCAAATAAAATCAACCACAGAATTGAATTCAACTAGAAACGCTTGCAGATCAATCGAGAAGCGCGAAGCTAGGGAAGAAAGTAAACAATCTGAAGGGGAGAGAGAGAGAGAGAGAGAGAGAGAGAGAGCAGGGAAAACCAAAAAAACATAAAAAGACGGTCCTGGCCACCTGGACTTCTTGTATCATTATAATAATTATAATAATTATTATCATAATAACAGATTTTTAAAATAAACTATAATTTTATTTTAAGGGGTAACATTTATTTTATTAATTAGATAAAAATCATATAAAATTTATTAACTAATCTGTTATAGAAAAATTATATTTCAATAATTTTAACATTTTAAAAATTTTGTAGGTAATACATATGACAAATAATTACATTTTTAATAACTTAATAATTTAATAATTTTAAGAATTTTAAAATTTTGTATCGTGATAAATATGAAAATTAATTAACACCATCCAAGTAAATTTCCTATTTTAATACGTAGTTGGTCACCTACTCTTTTTCCTTTTAAATTTACCAATAAATTAATAAAATTTCTAAAGCAGCAAATCGATTCTGACAGAGCGCTCTGCCTATCTCTCTCTCTCTCCTCTCTCCAGCGATTTCATCGCGTTCATGTTGTCTTTCACTTCCGCCAAATTCAAGGCCCCGGCACCTTAAAATCGAACTAGTTGGCATGAAATTTGGAGATTTTTTTGCTGTAATTTCATAATTTTCCACTGCGCAGATACCGATTTGTTGTTCGAGATTGCTTACGTAATTTTTCAGTATGAAAGATAAGAAATCCGCTAAATTGAACAATCAGCATCAAAATGGCCACTCGTCTCCTTTTAAACTGACGACGTTGTTTGATCCCGAAGCTTCCTGGGATAAGGTATCCTCAATGAATTTCGGTTGTTTCATATTGTTGCTTCCAGCATACCTTATACGGTCTTCTTGACATATTTTGCATTAAATTTTTTTTTTGGGGTTTGTCTGGTTTGATTAGAAATTAACAAAACGGGGTGCTTCTCGCAAAATTAGGTATTGGATTGAATCATTAGATCACGCTAGTTTGATGCTATTATGAGAGTTTTGGGGAAAATTATATTCTATGGCTGAGCCTAATGGTAGTTGAACTTAAATTTTCGGAGTGAGCGCGTCAGCTGTTATCCTTAATCCTCTTGTTCCGCTATTGCTAATGTCATTTGCTTAGAGATTATTGAAGCTATTAGTGATAGTCGTTATGACTTGATACTGCGGTTGCTCAAATTTTAACGACAAAGACTATGGAGAAGTAAACTTTTGAAAATTGTGAGGAGTAGACTAGTAAAACTTGAAATGTATTTTATTTGATTTCTATGATATAACTCTGTGGAATTAGAAAGTTTTGTATGGGTTCTACAACTCTTTTTTTTTTTAAGAGATTTTCATAGTTTTTTATAGTTATTCCGTGGTTTTTAACAAGAGAACATGGGAATTCTATTTGAACGAATCATAATTAAAGGTCTCCACAGTTTACGCCCTTTTAATCTCCATTGATTTTTTTCTCCATAACCAACTATAACATACTTTTTAGAATCACTCATCTTTTTATGCTCTCACACATTAAAGGGAGGAAAAGAAACACAGTGAGTGTGTTTTTGAGGGAGGTGTGAAGGCATTCTGTGTTGTTGTTTCAGGATCAGCTCGGAGATGTTTTGCATTGGATTCGGCAAGTCATGGCTCTCGCAACTGGATTGCTATGGGGTGCAATCCCGTTGATTGGAGGCATATGGCTCTTTGTGTAAGCTGATCTTCACATGGCTTTTGCAATGCAAGTTAAAGATTAGTGCTTTGTTTATTGATTTTTACTTGCTTCAAGTTCATTATTTATTTCCATGGCTAATGCATAGTTATCAAATGTTGAGCAGCATTGATGCGGATAGGATTTATATGGATAAATTCACCTTCTATGTTGACACTCCGTGAAAAGTAGTATGCTTTTTAATTCTTTGGACCATGGATGAAAACGTCAATTTTTATATCGGTTACGATTATACAAATATCAGATATATCAGACAATACATATCGATATCACTTGTATCGAAAGAAAACTTTTTTAAAAAAACGTAAGCTAACAAGGTTGTATTTTCCAATATTGTGATACTATCGCGTATTAAGAAATGTCGATATCTAGGGGATCAGATACTGATATATATCAATCGATGTTTACAATATTGACTAATGTTTGTATCAATGTTTGGAACGCCTGTTGTACTCCATGCTGTGTAAGTGCTATTTGTATTATTGATTTTTTTTATGATCTGAGTTTAGATTGCAAGGAAAGACCTGGATTAGGTTCCCCAATGAAAAATGTTATTTGATAATAAAGAATCCTTACGTAATACTTCGGTATTTCAAGTTAGCATTTTAGACTAAAATTAGTAAAAATAATTAATTGTGGAAACGAATCATGTAAATGAAGCCCTTTAAAACTAATATTACGTAGTCAAACCTAGATTAATTTTCTAGTGGATCTGGACATATTACAATTATGTAATCATTCAAAGAGCGAATCGGTAATTTAAACTCAACCGACTTACTTTCTGGCATGTCAATATCGGTTAGGAAAAATTCTCTTGATTATGTGAATTTTATCACGGTGTGATTTGAATGTGATAATTTAAAGTATTGAACTGCTAAAATATTATTAGTCCTCTAAATTAAATTATCTCACCAAGAAATCAAATTAATTAGCTAATTAACCACCCCAAACTCCTGCCCTTCATCAAAAGGTTTCCATAATATTCCACCATTAGCTGCCATAACTGCATCCTGCAAATTCTAACTTACTGACCAGTGGTTTTTGCCACAACAAACTTCTGCCTCAAATTCTTTCCCAGAAATTCTATATATATAGCATCTCCTTTCACTTGCCAGCATTCCATTTGATCCAACAAAACAAAATTGGCAGAGATAGAGAGAGGGAAGAGAGCATGGAGAGAGAGAGATCGGAGAAGAGAAGAGACAACTGAAGCCTGCTATACTTTGTTTTTGCCATTTCTACTGGGAGCACTGCTGCTGCTGGTTACTGCCATCGCTACGCTGCTGTGAGTCACCATGATGCTGTTGCCATTACTCATTGCTGCTGCGGCTGTGCTTTGTTTTTGCTAGATTCCAAAATCTTGGGAAGTGGTATCTTGATTTCCTCATAATTTTCCTATACTTGTATGCATTTTCATTTTCTGATTCTTAGGCTCCCTGTTAGTGATCTCTAGTGAAACTCCGAAATAATTCTCATCCCACCAACTTACGCTTCTATGGATAGAAAACAAAGTATGGGCTGTATTTCTTGGAACCAAATTAGAAACAACATTTGATATTGGTGATTGTTTAAATATAGTAGAAAACATAGGGTTGTGTTCCGTTAAGCTTTGTTGGATGTGTCTTGAAGCATATTCGGTCTCTACAACTTTTAGAACAGTAATTGTAAAGTAAAGAAGATGACGAATAGTGACAGTAAGAGACTAAGTACGTGTCTTTTTAATCATTATAATTGCTTGAATCTAGTGACAAATCAGGGTTAACATAATAAAAGGAAGGAAGCCTCCCATATGGAAACCATTTGCCCCTGTACAAAATTTGATGAACAGTCGAGGTGGGTGAAGAAGGAGATAAACAGTATCAACAGAAGGAAAAAAATGATTAAATTAGGTGATATTTTTTAGCATTGGAATTTTGTTGAGTTAAGCTTCCATGTAAATTTTGTAGAGTATAAATTAGAGCATCCAAAAGTCCCTCTGCTTGAAGTTACAGTAATTGGCTGAATGGATGTTCCTGAAGTTGATGAGCAGTAGATTTGTGGCTGCTGTTAATATCGTGAAGCAGTTGAATTGAGGTAAATCATTGTGTTAAAATTGCGTGCCATTAATTTAGATTTATTATATGTAGGATATTGTATTACCTCATAGGTGAAGTGAGGTATATCAATCTCTCGGTTTCGACCTCACTGTAAGCGATAGTGTGATATTCTTGCTCTGATAATATTAAGTTTTTATGGCGTTTGTTATTCTTAATGAATCAGTTAAAAGATAGAATATTTTTCTTTATTATGATAGCTTATTTAACGAAGATTCAGGGTAAGTTGCTGTAATGCCTTATTATTGGATTTAATTGTAAATATCTCAATTTTTTTTGAGCTGATGATTCAGCACTTGAGTAGCACTAGACCGGCACCCAAACGTCGAGATGGATTTTCGGATTAAATTGTTATTTCATGAATTCCTTTCGATAGTGAGTAAATAGAGGATATTTATCTCTTACAACCATTGAAGTTAGATTAATAAATTGATAAAGTTCGATAATAATTTTATGAAGTCTCACGAGTTGATGTGTGAGGCGACATGCGAGCGGGTGTTCGAACATTAGAGGATTTGATTGAGTTTTGGTCTAATTTTAGACTTAGTGTCTAGGTGGCATCATCTTATGAGTTGTGTAGCTTAGTGGGCAAGTGTAATACTAGTAGTCAGTTATTTAGTGTATTCTTGAGTCCTTATTGCTTTCCCTCAGTGATGATTTTTTTTGCGTTAACTTTGACCACATGTGTATGGTCATTATTAATAACGAACGACACTTCTGATATTGTACTTTGTGGAGTCATTTGCATTATACTGGATTGCATGAGTAAAAACGTTTCTTATAGTCAAGGTAAAAAAAAAGTTTATAAAAATTATGATCTCAAGGAATATGAAATATACAAAACTTTAGTGTGGTTAATAGTTGTTTGATATTGATATTAAGAATATTATATGTTGGCATATTCCGTGATTTGGTTTGGTTGGAATATTATCAAGCATCATGAAGTATCAATTTTGTCCGAAAATCCGACTTGATGTTCGGGTACCAGTCTAGTGCTATTAAGTGCTGAATTATCAGCTAAAAAATTGAGATATTTACCATTATAATCTAATAAGGCATTACTGAGATACTCTATCCTTAACTGATTCATGAAGAATAACAAAGGCTATAAAAACTGAATATCATCAGTACAAGAACATCACTTTGTTGATTGTAGCAAGACCGAAACCGAGAGATTGGTATACCTCACTTCATCTATGAGATAATATAGTATCCTGTATATAATAAATCTTAATTAATGGCACGGAATTTTAACTCAACAATTTACCTCACTTCAACTGCTTCACAATATCAGCACTAGCCACAAATTGACCGCTAATCAACTTGAGGAACATCCATTCAGCCAATTACCGTAACTTCAAGCCGATGGAGTTCTGGATGCTCTAATTTATCGACAAATCATACTTTGCAAAATTTACATGGAAGCGTAACTTACCAGAATTCCAATGTGAGAAATGCCACCTAATTTCGGCATTTTTTTATTTCCGATAATACTGTTCATCTTCTTCTCCACCCACAGATACTGTTCATGAAATTGTGTACAGTCACAAGCGGTTTCCATACAGGAGGCTTCCTTTTATCATGTTAATCCTGATTTCTAACGAGATTCAAGCAATTATAATGATTAAAGAGGTACCTATTTAATCTCTCAATTTCACTTTTCATCATCTTCTTTAATTTACAGTTACTATTCCAAAAGTTGCAGAGCACGAATTTGTTTCAAGACACATCTAAAGCTTAGTGGAACACAACCTACTGTTTTCTACAGCATATAAACAATTACTGAGGTTAAATGTTTCTAATTTGGTTCCAAGAAATGCAACCCATACCCATCCGTTGAAGTGTAAGTTGGTGAGATGTGAGTTTGTTTGAAGTTTCACTGAAGATTACAAACAGCAAGGAGCCCATTAACCAGAAAATGAAAATGCGTACAAGAAGAGGGAAATTATGAGGAAATTAAGATACCACTTGCTTTGATTTTGGAATACAGCAAAAACAGAGCACCACTGCAGCAGCAACGGCAATAAAAGCACGGCGGCTTACAGCAATGTCTAGCAATAGCAGCTCCAATGAAGGCAGAAACATATCCAATGACGGCAACAACCAGTAGCGGCAGTGACTCCAGTAGAAATGGCAAAAACAGAGTATAGCAGGCTTCAGTACGCCGATGTCTCCTTGCCCTCTTCTCTCTCTCTATCTTTGCCAATTTCGTTCTGCTGAACCAAATGGATGCCAGCAATTGAAAGGAGATGCTGTATATATAGAAGCTCTGGGAAGAAATTTGAGGGAGAAACTTGTGGCAATAACCACTAGCCGGTAAGTGATAATGTGTAGGATGCAGTTATGGCAGCTTATGGTGGAATAATTTGGAAACTATCTGATGATGGGCAGGAGTTTGGGGTGGTTAATTAGTCAATTAACTTGATTTCTTGGTGAGATAATTTAATTTAGAGGACTCATAAAATTTTAGCAATTAAATAATTTAAATTATCATATTCAAGTCATACTGAAATAATTCACATAATTAAGAAATTTTTTCCTAACTGATTTAAATGTCAAAAAGTAATTTGATTAAATTCAAAGTACTAATTCACCATTCCAAGGATTGCACAATTGCCATACATCTAGGTCCGCCAAAAAATTAGTCTAGGCTCGACTATGCAATATCAATTTTAAGAGGCTTTCTTTACATAATTTAATTCCACAATTAATACTGTTACTAATTTCAATCCAAGACCTTCAACTTGAAATACCAGGGTAATTATACCCCACTCCCACTTTGTAGGCTTAGGCCAAGTTCTAGGTATATGACTTCATCTTGAAAAACTATGCAACAGGCAATATAGGCACGGAGTGCTAGGTAGGTATTAAGGTCGTGACAGTGGACTCAACCGTGACGCTACTAATCGCCTTTGCGAACTGCACTAATCCGTGCAGGCTTCCCCATCCATCTAATCCCATCTGACTGAAACATTAGTGTTGAAGATCTTGATACAGTTGGTTTCTTGATTGTCATTGCTGTAGAAAGGTCATGAGTTCTTGATTATTTTGGTTTGTTCATTTTCATGGCTGTAGAACGGGTATGATTCATAACTCCAGGGTGATTTATTTTTGTTCACCTTGTCCGTAGAGGCCGGATCAATGAATTATATTGACTCTATATGTTGTTATAGCTGAGCTGTGGGTTAGTTATGCCAATATTATGTAATTAAGGCAATTATTGTGATTAAATGTTGCATCAATAGGGACGAAATGAGAAAATTTTCCCATATAGGCCTGTAATTGGTGGCACACTTCTACTAAACGTGCGCAATGAATTAATTCTACCGTGCGGGATTTTGGTGCAGATTTCTGGCCATATCGACCGGTGTTGTGTATGGTTACTATTCGATGTTACTTAAGATCGACGAAGAGGAATTCGGTGGGCATGGGACCCTTCTTCAGGAGGGGCTATTTGCTTCTATCACACTTTTCTTGGTAAATTTTCTGCCTCACGCAGCTTGTTAAAATTGTTTGGTTATTCTCTGGTTTGACAGCCACTGAACATGGTTTACTTTTCCCGTTGTTCAGCTTGCATGGATTCTAGTATACAGTTTGCTGTACTTTTGATCAGCTCGGTTTCCCTACCTCGGGTAGGAGCTCAGCTTCGGTGATAGTGAGATTGGTTGCATTCAGCAATAGAAGTGAAGCTTATTCTTTTAAGTATAATGAAAAACTACAAGAAACTTGCCGTGTTGAAGTCCACGTTGCATCTGTGAAGCACTGCATTTCAGCTTTTAGGTAGCTATTAGTTTGTCAGTGCCATAAAGAAAATTTTTCATCCGCATTCGAATTAATGTGGGATTCCACTTCATTTACTTTAGTATGTCTGTGGTTCTTGTCCATGAGCTATAGTGCGTGTTTTTTTGCCAGCTGGCTGGCTGACTGAAAAGAATGATCAGGGGGTCTTCAGTGACGTGAACAATCACTTACTTTGGAACTCATTGAGAATCCGCGTCTGTTGAACTCCTCTTTATTTCCTGACCTTGGGCCAATCTAGAGGGGAGAATGAATCGCTCTGGAATCTGCTGATGTCGAGCACGCTCACACGATCATGTTTCCCATTTTTAATAGTATCTGCGTAGATGATGATATTGATATTAGTGGTGCGGTTGTATCAGACGGTATATCTCAATGTAAAGCGTGAGACATTTTGAGAATCCATAAATTTAATATCGGCTGATTTTTTTTTTTTTTTTCTTTTGTAGTTCAGGCCTGGACCTTGTCTTTTAAAGCATGCACCTTCTCTTCACGCCACCACTGATTAAGGTGCACGAAGAACTGGTTTAGGTCCCTAGGCTGATTGAGCCCATTAACCCATGCCTTGCTAATCCCTACTACTAGGGGGAGAAAGCCAAATAAGCAACATGTTTAAATTATAACCATTTATTTTTATCAATGATGGCCATTGCTAATATTTATTTAATCTTAAATCACAACAGATAGATATTCTCGAATTTAACATTAATGATCATGATTTGAAGGAGGCCCTCCTTTCCTCAGAGAAGGGGAGCCCTTGATCCTACCGTGCTCCGCTAAGATATACTAAGGGTCATAATATCAAGCACCATATGGAGGTTTGAAAATTTATTAGTCCGGTTTGGATCTTTGAAGGCTTGTAGCACATAATAGTGTCCTGCTTTGTGTTATCAATGTGCCCTAAAATGATCATTTGATGCAATTAATAAAGAGGTTGAGTTAACAATTATAAACTGTTGAGAGTTAAAATCAGGCATCCATTAAGAAGTTGTTGAAATTGTTTGGTTAATAAGTTTATCTTCAACAGTGATTCAGAAGGTTAAATGAATTATGTTGTTTTATGAGTTTAAGATCTTATAAATGTTGTTGAAATTGTTTGGTTAATGAGTTTATCTTCAGCAGTGATTTAGAAGGTTGAAAGAATTGTATTGTTTTATGATGTCTACACAAATTGTTCACCAGGGCAAGCAGAGCGCTAATTATCCTTACTGTTCTCCGTAAAGGATCCCCTGTACTCAAAGTTGAAGCAAGGCAATGCTATACAAAATGTCAATACCATTTGTGAGGTACCTAAAATCTCGTACATACTAGGACCCCCGTTCACAACAAAGACAACCTCCCTGCTTCCAGAAATAAGATTCAAGCTACGACAATTTTATGGTATTATGTTAGGATTTTGCAATTTTCACTTATACTCTCAATGGAATTTTATCTTGGCAACATGAATAATTAATTATAGCAACATATTAGCACACATTTAATTTTATCTTATTGTTTAAATTGAAAATATAATATAGAATTCTAAAATTAAAAGACTAACTTTATGATGCATGAATGAGGCGCAACACGGTAGATAGTGGGTAATCCAGAGTCATTGATTCTGGTTGAAAATAAAATCGATCTCTCATCCTGTCCTCTGACTTGTTCTGAATTATATAAAGTTCACATCAAGCAATTGCCAATTATAAGGAAAGAGCATTGCTACTGTACATGGAGGATTAAAAGATTGATACAACCAGTGCTGGCCGCTGTATCATCTCCGTGTTTGACGCCGATTTCTTCCTCTCTGAGAGACCAGATATACACGTCCATAAATCCATCCTCGGCCCAGTCTGGATATCGATTGCTGCACCACACCATGGCTCGTGAAGAAAATCATATTATCACATGCTTAAACACAGTTTTTCTAATCTAGTATTCCTTAAAACTAATAAAGAAAAGGACAGCATGGTGCCCTAATTTGTGCGGGGTCCCAAAAAGGATCCGACAACTATGGGTTTACGGTTGGAAATAGATCCCACATAATGAGGCATATGAATTATTAATTTATTAAATTAACTAAATAAATACAATCTTATTAATTTACATACATATTAAAGATAAATTTTTTAAAAGATACACGTCCGTCCAAAACGTACCCTTTGATGGAAATGATATGCTATTTCCCAATAGATATACCATTTTGAGAGATACCCGTTGAACAAAATGATATGTCATTTCTCAATAATTATATTTATTCAAGATGTATCTTTTGGGAAAAAGTAGGGGTATTTTTGTAATTCAAAAATGGTACTCTTTCTCTTTATAAAAGGACGTATATAGCTATTATTTTGGGATGTACAAGATTTGTATAAAATCTCTATAAATCATAAGGAGAAGAGTGAAAAATCATTTCTCAATTTTTTGAGACAAAAACGATATCAAAGTGGCACAATAAATGTAACGATAATGGATCCAAATATGTAAATTATTTATATACATAAATGATTAGTGGAGACAAATGATAATGAATATTCTATGTATTAAAGTATTATCTCATTAAAGTAACTTACATGTACGCAATCTTCCATTATATTTATAAAAACACCATTTTCATAACTCAAATCTATGATCACTATGTCACAAGACTATAACTCTACCAATGCGCTAAGGCCTCCCTCATTTTTTTAAACTAGTCATCGCATGTAAGAACTCGTCAGTTCCTATAGGAACAGAAGTTTGCAATTGGGCATTTTTATTCATTTTACTGTGAATGAAAATTGAAGTTGAAGGATAATGACCTAGTAAAGGCATGTACCAAGAAACCACCTCATATTCAATATAGGTTCTTAGGTACAACTTAGATATTGTCCAAAAATTTCCTTTCCCAACCTACAAATACTAAGCTAAAAGTTCCAGAACGGGATTCTTTTAGTTCAAAACCAATAAATGCCCGAAATCTTTGAGATCAAGATTAACAGTTAGTTATCTGATGTATGCAATTCTGTGGCATGAACAAGAAGGTGATTGAATTTACCTCAACCTTGGTGCGAAATTCCAGAAGGGATTCACATACATGACAATCTGCTCTATGGGGGGAGCTGCTATTCTGATCTGAACTCACAAACGCAAAGACCTGCATGTAGATGCAACCAGAAGCATTGATATAGAAGGAAGGACTCCAACTAGAGAAAACTTCAAAGATGAGTATCGGCATTTGTTTATGCTAAATTATAGAATGCAAAATCAAATGCCCAATCCGATATTAAGGACCTCCTCTCCGCAATTTGGACATGATCCCTTCAAAGCCACCAAATCATTCCTCCATAATCCTTGCAGAGCTTTCACTGTGAGAAGGGATGGTGGAGATGAATGTTACATTTAGATTTAGAGAAGAGACATATTGCTATGCATTCTGATTTGGGAGCCCGTTCTGTACAAGTTGAAAGGGGAAACAATGTAATTTCATCAAATGACTCAACGATGCAGAAGATCAAGTAACAGTAAATTCAGGAGTTCTGCTATAGTTTATTATCACAATTTCTGCATGGACAAAATGGTAAATTATGCTATTTCTCAGGCAGTTTTATAAATTTCCATAATCGATTTTTGATTTTCATAGATATTTTTCAGGCAATTTTGGCATGCTATTATTTATCAGATATTACAATATTTTTTTTATTAGGGAAGTTGTTCTATAGTATATTTAGTTTTCTACTTTATTATCATACCTTGCAAATTATTAGCCTTTATAAGGACTTGTCGCCTGCAATGTCTCTATTATGAAGGACATATTTTTGAACTAGGAGTATGGAAAGCAATTTCTGCTCTCTTTAGAGTTGTTTGATGCAATTATAAACCGTTGGTGTAATGCATTTGGATCATAGGTGTCATGCCTAGAAACCCTAGTATGACTCTAGGAATTATCTCTCTCTTCTATTTACTCTGTAAATATAGTAGATAATGCAGTTTTGAATCTATTCTCACCATCTAATTCTAAAAACAGCATAAAAAGTACTGCTATCATTAACATTAAGCGATCATGCATCGCTTGAGGACCTGCCTTTTTTTTCCCATTCAATAATTCTATTAGCAACACAACAACCAAAGCAATTCCATAAGACCATTAAGCACATTCGTAATCCCCCACCTTCTATAACAATTTCAATTGATGTTTCAGTATGCAAAGCCCAAAGTGGAGAATCCAAGAATGGGAAAATTATTACCAGAAGCTGAGGCAATTGGATATCCAATGAGAGCTCCAAGCACCAAACAAAACACACCATTTAACATGTTGAGGTACCCCATTGCAGATGATTGACTTCCGTAAACCAAACCCGAGGTTAAGGCTTCCCGATAAGCTAGACTAACAGTGTACAATACAGGCATGAGACAAACTGAACTTCCAAATGCAAGAATAAGGATCCATACGCTTGCTAATGCAAACACCTGTGAGAGGTCTTCCTGCCCTACATCCATGTCGTTAAATCTTCAACTACCATACAAAGCTACTCACAAACAGAGGGAATAATCAATATCATCTACAAAATTCAATGACAAACTGGCATAATTCTATTTTTATCTCCATGATAGCTGGAATCAATAGCTGCAAAAGAGAGACGTCAAACACTAGGACAATGGCATAAAAATAACGACATTTTAATTAAGAAAGGGAAAAAAAAAACAAGGTAAAATTATCTCATCAATTTTTTTCAATGATTTTGGAAACATAATGGAATTTTAAGTCACAATGTCACGAACAACTATTTTTCCCGGGTGAAATAATATCATTCTAGACTAGATGGTTCACACCCCGAAAATCCACTTCCATAAACCAACTAGTCCAATGCAGGTAACATGAAAAGAATTAAGCAGCATTAATTCTAAGAAGATATTGAATTGAAATTACACATTTATCAGATAATTACCTCAGCATCTGCATATGTCGACTGACGACGAATGCTACACCGCGGATACTTCACAACAGATTTCGACCCATACCACCTCAGTTTCAACTATTCATCACAATTTCTACATCAAGATACGCCTTCACAAAAATTGAATCGTTCTAATCTAGTTTTAGAAATCGCTCACCTCGACTCTATCAAACATGTCATCCACTATCAACGGTGTACCACTATAATACGCATCTCGCGCCTAAACGACAGCATTACCACGAACAAAAGAAAGTTACTAATTACTAAAAAATATAAGCTATCAAACAGAATCAAATCGATTTCACTACAAGCAGAAACAGTACTTGGCGGTAAAGAGCTTCGAGTGTTTCTTGGCTGGCGGTTTCGATCGGTCCGATGAAGATGCAAGACGGTCCTTCGGAAACCGGCGATTCCCGGCCGTTGTAAATGGAGATTCCGTGGGGGACGTTCGTCGAAATTCGGACCGTCAGCGGAGCTCCGGATCGACTATTCTGTGAAAATTCGACGATTCTGGATCCGAATAGCCGGGGAGGGGTACATCTGGTTGTTCCAGCCATCGGGAGTACGGCCACCGTATACGTCGCCGGGCCTGTGGCGCCGTGGAGTGTGGGGAGAAGTAACTTGTGGCTAAACCGCAACTCGTTGGTTTCTTGTCCGCTCTCTACTGGATTGTCCACACTTCCTGCAGGACCAAACTCCCCAACGGAAATGCTCCTTGTGCCTTCGATATGCCATCGGCCATAAATATCCAGTTGCTGTGGGCCTGTTGACGTGGGGACCCCATTATTTCCTCATTGCTTGCCCTTAGACGCCAGTAAAATCGAATTTAAGTCAAATTTTAAAAGAAATTTAGACTGCTAAGGTGCTCCGGGTCAGATAGGATTATGCTTGGTTTTCAGTCGAAAAAGCATAATCAATGTCCATAAATACTTTGATCTTTAAATGAATTTTTAAAAGAATCGTATTTATATAAAAATATCAAAAACATATAAATTATTCCAGTCACGTCCATATTTACATAAAAACATTACCTAAAAATAATTAAAAGAATAACTTTAACGTAAAAATGAGATTTATTTATACAAACTATACTTTATTGATATGAATTTTCAAAAACAATTACTATTTATTTAAAATGTTACAAAATCTATGTTTATAAAAATAATCAAAAATTGGGCCAATCCAAATCAAACTTATTATTTTTATCCGTGTCAATGTATGGTCCATTAATTTGACTGGGCTTAACTTTTTTTTATTGTATTCGTCTCACATATTGTAATTGTTGGATTTATAAATATTTTATTTGATAAATATATAAAAATATATTTAAAAATATATAATTCTGTTATTTATTTATATATATAGCCCTCAAATTCCCTCACTGGAAAGTCTTACAACTACTGCAAAAGGAGAAAAAGTGATTACGGCTATATATACTCAAAAAGTCCATGTCATAAGTCAGCAATTCTTCAATTATGCTGCCCAACGTGGAATGAAAAAAAAAAGAAAGAAGAAGAAGAAGAAGAAAATGGCTTCATTTAATGGTGTACAAGGTCGTTCCGCGTGTAGATTAAGGATAAATAACATCATATATGGCAAAGATATCATTTACAGGAAAAATATAAAAAATAATTGGGAAAGTAATAATGCCACAATTGCTTAAATTATTTAACTTAATGAGGTTAATATCCTATTAACTTATAACTATTATAATTATTGTTAGGACTACATATACCACAAAATTGAAAAAGATAATAACAAAACCGGACACCGACTAAAATTTAACCGACCCCATAAGGGTTTGAACCTAACTTATTAAACCGAATGCATCATCCATCAAATTATAAAGTCAAAGATCCCATATGCGATTTTTATAATAACTGAACATTATTACAATAACTTATAACGAGATTTATAATAACTACATGGAACGCAAGTATCACTCAGTTGGTAAAGAACACCGACAATCCGTTTTGTGGTATGTAGGGTGTCTTCTGTGCAAGAGTGGGGCACTGCAACGATGGAAAGGTAAATTAGTGGTAGGATTCATTAGACCAACTAATGGCGTTTCATACAGGTTATAGCGCATGTTTACAAGTCATTTATTATTGGATATTTGACCCACCAATTATCACCTATGTAACTTAATAGAGATTTATTTTGTTTGGATGAATCTTTTAAAATTTAATCCCTATCTCTGATTCTATTGAACAAAAGAGATTATTACTCTGTTAAATATTATACTCCAAAAATACTTATTGTGAAAGCTCTCATATGCTTTATAATCAAGTGTATATTGCACTTTTTTTTGAGTAATCCCACTTGACCCCATATTCAAGCACTACAACTATATTGATGTTGTCATTTGGTCCAAAGATATTATCATCTGCATGCTCTATTTTCCCACCGAGCTCCTCCCATGGCAACTCAGCCTCCCATTTATACCTAAAATGGTAGTCTTGCTACCTAATTCAAATAAATATATAACTTTTTATTTATTATTTATCATCATAAGAAAGAACTGACTTAGGTATCAAAATAATTTTTTCAAGAATACTACCAAGACCATTTTCTAGTGCTGCTTTTGGTGTATAGGACCAAGGGGCAAATCATTTGAATTGAACTTCCTAATAAGGCCCTCTCTATCTTGAGTCATAAATTTGTTTAAATATGCATAAATCATAATTCAGCATATTTCAATAATATTAAATATATAATATTATAATTATGTCC